>CAJHNH020001729.1:275605-349123 GCA_905116865.2 Candidula unifasciata
ATATATGTGTGTAAGTGAGTAAGTGGGTTTGCGAGTGTATGTGGGTGTATGTGTGCATATATTTTACCACCTTTGCGTTAGTATGTTTGCTTGATATTTATAATATACATATTATATATATTGATAAAATTCAACTGCTGTGTGAAAGATGGGTGTTTGGAAAAGCCCAATGTAAGATAGGCCTGCGTGCCCCATTTGTGACGCTTTAAAAATAAAGTTCCTTCGTTCATTCGTTCATACACTAAGCCTCGGTATTATCTAGACCAATTGGAGAATCACCGCCCACCTGTATGTCATAAATGTAACTATAGTTATCATCTTTTTTGCCCAACATATCCAGCCTGGCAACCCATGTCCTCTGCAATTTCTTCGTTGTCGGTGGGAAGTGTTGCAGACTTCTCGAGTAGTTGTCTTTGATTCCCGTCTTCAGGCACCCCCGTGTTTTCATTAACAGAAGTGGACTCTGCTAAAGCGTTGTCGTAGGGGCTTGTGTAGGTACCAGTTGCCTTGATGGAGCTGTTGCCTTCGTGTCTCTTAGTTCTCGGGGGAGCCACGGGGAACACCTGATGAATTCTGGGAGACTGGTGTCTCTTCTGACGCCTGGCTGGGTGTTTTGTGACCACCTGTGGATGGAGAGCAGATGAGAGAACCCACACACGACTACAGGTGACTTGGTAATCGTTTTGTCAGGCCGTAATATAATTGTGATCAAAAGCTATACGATTGAAGGAGGTTCTGTGATTTGTATCTATTTAATCCTCACCAAACGAGCACGCTATAACACTCTTTGTGCCAAACCTGTGTTCTAAATGACAGATCTGGACAATGACAGAGAAAAAGGAAAAATTACCATAGAAATGATTTTTGCAAAGGGAAATACAACAATAAGAGATAAGCAACATTGTTGCTCTATTTTTATTCTGGCTCGGTCTATACTGATGACAACTCTCTGAGTATATGCGTGTTTTTGGGTGTCTGTTTATGTGATTGTGTGTGAGTGTTTGCATGCATGCATGTGTTGGTGTGTATGTATGGAATGTGTGTGTGTGTGTGTGCTTGTATGTCTATGTATGTATGTATGTGTGTGTGTGTTTTATTTCTCTGTATATATGTAGGTGCGTTTATGTGTGTATTACGTATGTATGTATATGAGTGTGTATGTATGAGAAAGTAAGAGTAGGTATACGTGTGTGTGAGTGTGTAAGATTGTGTATACATGATGTGTATGCATTATTCTATAATGTATATTTCTTTATTATATACATAACATGCATTATTGACAACAAGCATTGGTACTTTAAAAAAAGATGAGTGCTTAGAATGGCGGAATGTCAGACGGGCCTGCGTGCCCAATTTGTAACCCTTTGAAATTAAAGTTTGTTGGTTCATTAGCTCTTTCGTTCTTCTTCTTCATCATCTTCTTTCCCTTCCACTTCTTCTTTTCCTTCTCCTGTTGTTGCTTCTTCTTCTTCTTCTTCTTCTTCTTCTTCTTCTTCTTCTTCTTCTTCTTCTTCTTCTTCTTCTTCTTCTTCTTCTTCTTCTTCTTCTTCTTCTTCTTCTTCTTCTTCTTCTTCTTCTTCTTCTTCTTTCTTCTTCTTCTTCTTCTTCTTCTTCTTCTTCTTCTTCTCTTCTTCTTCTTCTTCTTCTTCTTCTTCTTCTTCTTCTTCTTCTTCTTCTTCTTCTCTTCTTCTTTCTTCTTCTTCTTCTTCTTCTTCTTCTTCTTCTTCTTCTTCTTCTTCTTCTTTTCTTCTTCTTCTTCTTCTTCTTCTTCTTCTTCTTCTTCTTCTTCTTCTTTCTTCTTCTTCTTCTTCTTCTTCTTCTTCTTCTTCTTCTTTCTTTTTCTTCTTCTTCTTCTTCTTCTATTTCTTCTTCTTCTTCTCTTCTTCTTCTTCTTCTTCTTCTTTTTCTTCTTCTTCTTCTTCTTCTTCTTCTTCTTCTTCTTCTTCTTCTTCTTCTTCTTCTTCTTCTTCTTCTTCTTCTTCTTCTTCTTCTTCTTCTTCTTCTTCTTCTTCTTCTTCTTCTTCTTCTTCTTCTTCTTCTTCTTCTTCTTCTTCTTCTTCTTCTTCTTCTTCTTCTTCGTTTTCTGAAGATGTTCTTGCTTCTGGCCTTTACAGCATGCTTCTTCTTATCTGCTTCATTTCGGTCGATCTTCTTCTTCTTCAGGCATTCTTTGACCGGGTTTGTTCTTCCCGGTTTTTCTTTTCCTCCAGATATTCTTATTCTTCTTGTTCTTCCATTCAGTTCTTCTTAATTCTTCTTACTTCTTCTTCTTCTTCGGTCTTAGCCTGGCTTAGATATAAAAGATAATCTATATTTACAAGCTGACTTCTGACAGACTTCTTCACACTTCCTTGACTTCAAGCTGACTTCAGACCCACACTTACTGTGACATCTTCTTCTTCTGTCTTCTTCTTCTTACCTCTTCATGGACAAGCTGACTTGATCCCCAGATGTACCTGCGTTGTGGCAAGCTGACTGAGACAGCATGCTTACCTATGCACATTTCAAGCTGACGATACATCCGACACTTACTGTGACATGCATTCAAGTTGACTGGGACAGACCCACCCTTACCCGTTTTACATTTACAAGCTCTGTGACAGACCCACATTACCTGTGACATTTGTGACTGTGACAGACCCATTACAGTGACACATTTACAAGCTGACTGTGACAGACCCACACTTACCTGTGACATGGACAAGCTGACTGTGACAGACCCACCCTTACCTGTGACACATTTACAAGCTGACTGTGACAGACCCACACTTACCTGTGACATGGACAAGCTGACTGTGACAGACCCACCCTTACCTGTGACACATTTACAAGCTGACTGTGACAGACCCACACTTACCTTTGACATCAGCTCCTTCTGCAGCAAGAGGAATCGATGCTGCGATGGAGTATACCCCTGGAATGAGGTTGACATGTGTGGACTCTGTGGCAGTGATAACGTCGTAGACCCCTTCAGTTCCTGGTTCGCCAGGTGTGGTTCCTGTCACGCTCACTGGATCTGTGGATCCCCCAACGATTTCAGCGACAGGCTTTGGTAGCGGTCGGTCCTTGTTCCTGGCAGGTGAGAAATAGTCCATCAAACCTTCGGGAATCAGTTCAAAGTAGAATGACAATCAAATACTGTGGCTTGAAATGTGTAAATATACTTGTGTTTGAGATAAGAGTAGCAATTCATTTCACAAAATTATCCTATTTAGCCTTCAAAATTATATCATCATCATCATCATCAAGTGCCTTGTCGACTGGAATGTACGGTCATGCGTCTCTACAATCTGCAATCCTCAAATGCATTTATCAGTTTGTGTGCTGACACCCATCCGTGCCATGACAGAAAGCTGTCAGGAATCTTCTCGGGCTGTCATCCGCTGCCTCTCTTTCCACAAATCTTTCCAGTGGTCAAACAAAACATGTATCATTTTTCCCTTTTCTCATAGCATGACTAAAAAAAAAAAAATGTCTTTTTCTGATGTTTGTGATAAGCTGTTTTCTAGCACTGGCTTCTTACAAAACATATTGGTTGCTCTTCTTAGCTGTCCAAGGAATTCTAAGAATTCTTTTGTAGAAACCACAACTCCCGATAAGCTGTTTTCTAGCACTGGCTTCTTACAAAACATATTGGTTGCTCTTCTTAGCTGTCCAAGGAATTCTAAGAATTCTTTTGTAGAAACCACAACTCGGTAAGCTGTTTTCTAGCACTGGCTTCTTACAAAACATATTGGTTGCTCTTCTTAGCTGTCCAAGGAATTCTAAGAATTCTTTTGTAGAAACCACAACTCCGATAAGCTGTTTTCTAGCACTGGCTTCTTACAAAACATACTGGTTGCTCTTCTTAGCTGTCCAAGGAATTCTAAGATTTCTTTTGTAGAAACCACAACTCCGATAAGCTGTTTTCTAGCACTGGCTTCTTACAAACATATTGGTTGCTCTTCTTAGCTGTCCAAGGAATTCTAAGAATTCTTTTGTAGAAACCACAACTCCGATAAGCTGTTTTCTAGCACTGGCTTCTTACAAAACATATTGGTTGCTCTTCTTAGCTGTCCAAGGAATTCTAAGAATTCTTTTGTAGAAACCACAACTCCGATAAGCTGTTTTCTAGCACTGGCTTCTTACAAAACATATTGGTTGCTCTTCTTAGCTGTCCAAGGAATTCTAAGAATTCTTTTGTAGAAACCACAACTCCGAGGCCACAAGATATTGTTGGGCTTGTTTATTAGTTGTCCAGGATTCACAGCCGTGTGTTAAAACTGGCTATATATAGCTTGCGAGAATAATTTTCCTAACCTCCAAAGACGTGGATTTATTGCTCCAAATGTTCTTCATTTAATTAAACGCAGTTTTGGCCTGTCCGACACTGCTCTTTAGCTCTGTGATACTTCTTCCATCGGATGTTATCTATGTGCCTTAATACTTAAATTTTTGAACTTATCCTAAAATAACGCCTTTGACTTTTACGATGACATTTTGACATTTAGCTGTCTTTTTTTTTTTTTTTTTTTTTTTTTTTATAAATCACTATTACTTTTGTCTTTCCATTATTCAAACTAAGCCCCATTTTATCACTTTCTACCACCACCGTATCTATAAATTCCTGTAGTTCTTTCTGACTTGTCGCTATCAAGACGGTGTCATCAACATAACACAGGTTGTTTATGACGACCAACGACAATTCTTGGCATATCCATGTTAGAGCTCATTATAAATTCACTGCATATTGCAAACAAACCAGGTGATAGTACACATCCTTGTCTCACTACCCTCTTTATGCTCTGAAATGTTGCCAACTGGTTATTCATTCTTATAGCTGCTGTTTGCTGCCAATACATGTTCTTTATAATTCATAAATCTTTTCCTTCAATGTTTAACTTTTCCAATAGTTTGATAATTTCTTCATGTTTCACACAATCAAATGTTTTCGTATAGTCAATGGAACACAAGCACAATCGTTTTTTACTTCTATAGATCTTTCCCAAAGAGACCTGAGGATGTATATGACATTGTTTGTATCTTTTCCTTCCACAAATGCACATTGTTCTTTACTAATTTCTGGTTTAATCTTGTTTCGTATTTTTCTCATAATTATTCTCAGTAAAATCTTTTTCACATGGCTCATAAGACTTATGGTACGATAGTCTTCACATTTTAAAGTGCCTGGTGTCTTTGGCGGAGCAATAAATATAAATTGTAATAGGTGATTTGGAATGTACCCATTAATATAAATGTCATTTAATACTTTGATTTTTTTTTTTTTTCAATTCTAAAATATCCTAAAACTTCAATTGTTGACGTCATGGATATTCAAAGGCTTTATGGGGGAAAAAATCATTGTGATCTAACAGGCAGTTTTCGAGAAAATAGATTGCAAACGTGTTCATGATTATCTGAACGGACTGTAGTAGTAGTACATATTACCCCACTAGGACATAACACACGCGATAAACACCCGATGACACAAAGGGCCACCATGTGGATGAGGATCACCCGTGGAGAGGTCCCGGAAACCGCGTTCAGCCATTAGACCATATTTATGGCCGGGCTATGTTGAGGCCCCTAGCAAGTGCTAAGGTGGGGCTTCAAAATAATGAAAAAGTGCATCCTACAGGAGGATGGCTAGTCGTTGTAAGACTGTAGTAATAAATTGCTTGCCCTTGCCACACATGTCTCAAGGGATGAACATGGGAAACAAGTCTTCCATCGTCATAGATAATTTACATAGATTCATGCAGTTAGCAGTTTTCTTTGGAGTTCATGTTTCTGGCACTGGAGCAAATGGTGTTGTGTATTTTTGTACTTCTGGCATCAACATCCAGTCACACTAGACTACACGTCACTCAGTAACCGTTCTGTGGTGCCCCAGCATAACTTTGCTAGATGGCTATCATTATGGACGTGGTTTATGAGATGTATACGTGCTTGATTCTCATTTTTGAATTTTTAATTCTACAGACTGCAATCCATGATGATGATAAGAGGATAAGAGCGGGGAAACGACTGTAATATCTTGTAGTATCTAACGGACCAGACGTTACCTGTTAGAAGTAGGGTCGAATCCTGGAGTGCATTTGACGTTGTTGCTGTATCTGGAAGCATCTTTGGACCAGGGGCTTGTATCCGGGAATCTTGGGGCCATTACTGAGGGTTGTTTCCCTTCCAGTCTTTTTCTCTGATGTCTGTGGACACAACATTGACACAGTAACAATGGCAAAGCTTGTAGCAGCCTGCAGCTGGAACTGGCTGGTTTTTACAGCAACCGCGCTTTATCGGTTAACTGTTGAAATAGCAGAGCCTTTCTAGTCACTGGGAAATACAGCCCCGTAGTTTGTTGTCTTCAGTTACAATTGTTTGAACTTTGCTGTTTTCATTCTCCGTCCGATTTATCCCACTTGTTGATATGCTCAATCCCCCCCCCCCCCCCCCCCCCCCACCATTTGTACATTTTTTTCTACCTGACCAACTGGTAAATCATCATCATCATCAGGTGCCTTGCCGACTGGCGTGGGTGATCATGCATCTCCATAATCCGCGATCTCCTGCAGCATGTATCAGTTTGTGTGCCGACACACCTCCATGCCATGCAACAAGACTGTCAAGCATCTTCTCTCGTTGTCTTCCTCTATCCCTCCTTCCACAGATCTTTCCAGTGGTCACAACATGTTCTATTTTCCCTCTTCTCATAACATGGCCGAAAAATGATGATTGTCTCCTTCTGATGTCTGTGATAAGTTGTCTTCGGGCTCCCGCCTCTTTTAAAACCTCTTGGTTGCTCTTTTTGGCTGTCCAAGGTATTCTAAGCATTCTTCTGTAAAACCACATCTCTGAGGCCTCCAAAAATTGTTTGGCCTGCCTACCGATTGTCCAGGATTCACATCCAAATGTTAAAACTGGATGTATGTAGCAAGCAAGAATTCTTTTTCTAACTTTCAATGACAAGGATATATTGCACAAGATGTTTTTCATTTTATAAAATGCAGTTTTTGCCTGTTCAATTCTGTTTCTTATTTCAGTTATGTATCTTCCATCTGATGTTATCCATGTGCCCAGATACTTAAATTTCTGTACTTGTCTTAAAATAACACCTTTGACTTTTATTACACATTTAGGAATAATTTGTTTCTTTGATACCACCATTACTTCTGTCTTCCCATTATTCAAACTTAGGCCCATTCTTACACTTTCTAACACCACAATTTCTGTCATTTCCTGTAATTATTTCTGACTTGTTGCTATCAAGACTGTGTCATCAGCATAACGTAAATTGTTTATATTGTGCCCACCAACCACGATTCCGGGCATATCAATTAAAGATCTCATAATATATTCACTGTATATAGAAAACAAATCAGGTGAAAGTACACATCCTTGTCGTACGCCCCTCTTTATGCTTTGAAATGTACCAAAACAGTTGTTAATTCTTATAGCTGCTGTTTGCTGCCAATACATATTCTTTATTTTTCTTAGATCTTTCCCATCAATGTTTAATTTTTCTAACAGTTTTATTACTTCTTCATGCTTCACACAGTCAAATGCTTTTGTATAGTCTATGAAGCATAATTACAAATCAGTCTTTACTTCTATAGCTCTTTCTGACAATTTCCTTAGGATGTATATGGCATTGTTTGTACCCTTTCCTTTTACAAATCCACATTGTTCATCGCTGATTTCTGGTTTAATTTTGTTTCTTATTCTTCTCATAATTATTCTCAGTAAAATCTTAGTCATGTGACTCATAAGACTTATTGTGCGATGGTCTTCACATTTTAAAGTGCCTGGTTTCTTCGGCAGAGCTATAAATATGGATTTTAAAAGGTCATTTGGAATATACCCACTGTTATAAATATCATTTAAAAGTTTAGTTATTATTTCAATTCCGAAATTTCCCAGTGCTTCGATTTCTTCCAGTGAGATGTTGTCTGGCCCGGGTGCTTTTCCTTTCTTCATATGATGTATTGCATCCTCAACTTCTGCAGTCATTATTGGTGGGCCATCATTGTTGGTCTGCAGTTCTACGTCTGGTCTATTATCATCATACAATTCCCCTATATACTCTGTCCATCTGTTAATTATATTACTATGTCCCATTAATAAGTCACCATCCTTTGATTTCAAACATCCAGTGCTGTTACGTGTCATCTTTCCTGTTAACATATTTATCTGTTGGTACATGGAATGTGAGTCTTTTCCGTGATTTTCCCCAATCTCTGTACACATTTGATTCAGCCAGGCTTCTTTAGCCACTTTGCATTTGTTCACTATTTCTTTTTGTATTCTAGAGTATTCTTCTTTATCATTCTTTTTCTTCCTTCTTTCATCCATCAACTGCAGAATTTCGGTTGACATCCATTTCTTTTTTGCAACTGTATGGGTTGGTGGGATTGTCTCTTTTGATGTCTGCTGAATTGACTCACGCAACATATCCCACTGTTCATCAATAGTCTGTATAATTTCCATTGCATTATACCGGTTTTGTACAGTGACGTTGTACTGTTTTTTAATTTCTTTATCGGTTCTAAGAATTCCTAAATTTAACTTGATGTTCTGTGGTGTTTTTCTAATGTTCTTTAGTTTTATTCTAATTTTTCCTACAACTGGAACATGGTCACTAAAGCAGTCTGCCCCTGGTCTAGTTTTTGCTCCAACTAAGCTGCTCTGGAATCTTCTTGAAATCAAAATATAATCAATCTGATTGCGGACATTATCACCAGGACTTTCCCAAGTCCACAATCTTCGAGGATGGTGTTTAAACCAGGTATTACCTATTATCATGCTGCGCGACTCAGTCCATGCTATTAATCTGTCACCTCTCACATTCTTTTCTCCTAGTCCATAGCCACCCGTTATTCCGTACACTTTTTCACTTCCTACTTTTGCGTTGAAATCTCTAAGTACCATTGTTACTTCACAATTTTTGCATTGATCAACAGCCATGTCTAACTCATCATAAAATGCGTCAATGTCTTCTTCTGAACTATCTGCTGTTGGGACATAAATCTGTACTAAGTTGATGTCAAACGGTCTGCCGCGAAGTTTTACTAATAGTACTCTATCTGATATTGTCCAAAATCCTTTAACAGTTTTTGAGTTCTTTGGATCCAAAATAATAATAATAATAATACGGTAAAAAACTGGTAAATACGGGCAAAAAACATGGTAAAGACAGTTTCAACAGTTGATGTGTTAACAGACATTGATGGTACAGAAAACACAGTTTCAGTGTAAAGACAGTTTCAGTGTAAAGACAGTTTGATGTGTACAGACAGTTGATGTGTACAGACAGTTGATGTGTACAGACAGTCGAGGTGACCAAATTTCTACATTTCATTATTAGCAATATACCCACGTGAAGGTTCATCTTCCTAGGCAGTAAGATTATGTTATCTGTATACGCAGATATTTTCATACATTTAAGTGATGTCATTTACACACACAGAACTTTTTATGGACACTGAGATTATATTATTTACATATAGAGATAGCTATAGACAAAGAGATTATGTTGTTGACACTCACATATGTTTCTACATACTGAAATTATGTTATTTACACTCACATATGTTTCTACACACTGAGATTATGTTATAGACACACAGAGATAGTTCTTGGCACTGAGATTATGTTCTTAACCTATAAAGATAGTTCTAGACACTAAGATTAAGTAATTTACGTGCAGAGATAGTTCTAGACACCGAGATTACGTTATTTACATACATAGATAGTTCTGGACACTGAACTTATGTTATTTAAGCACTGAGATAGTTCTATACAGTAATGTATGTGATTGACACACAGAGATATGTCTAGTCATGTTGTATACTGCTAAGACTTTTGTATAAGCTGCAGGTCAGAACGAATCCAATTGTTAATCTGAAAAAACCGTTATGACGCACGCGCACGCACTCACGCACACACACACACACACACACACACACACACACACACAATCTCATTTGATTTGATCTCACACACCGACAGTAATCAAGAAACAAGCCAGTGATCACATCACTCTATCTCACACACCGACAGTAATAAAGGAACAAGACAGCGGTAACATCACTCTGTCTCACACACTGACAGTAATCAAGGAACAAGACAGCGGTAACATCACTCTGTCTCACACACCGACAGTAATCAAGGAACAAGACAGCGGTAACATCACTCTGTCTCACACACTGACAGTAATCAAGGAACAAGCCAGCCATCACATGCCTCTGTCTCACCTCTTGTAGAAAATAAGAGCCCCTATAGATCCCAGGATGAGAACCACTGAAGACAGAGAGGCCACAACTCCCGACAAAATGCCTGCAAATGATAACTGAATCATTATTCATGTTTCCTTATTCTTTGAATGCATATAACATTAACGAACAAATGATGGACACTTGCACCAACACAGGGCGCTAGAAGTTATACACACAAGATGTGTTTAACCCTGTTCGCTGCCCTCATAGGTGTCGTGCTACCCATGGTGGCCATTGCACCAACTTGATGAGCTCTGACTGATCTGCTCTTATCCTAAATGGCAGCAACACACCCATTGCCAGCTGGTTCCACAGTTCTCCAAGTGATGTCTGCAAGACATGGCTGTCGGATGTTTACCATCACGTGACTAGGTGTCACTGGTGCACAGTTTGAGCCATCGTCAGACAGAGAAACTTTAGTTATAGATTTCTGTGTCAGCAACATCGATGTTGGTTCCACGTGTTTGTTGCATGTAACGTATACATATATGCAGTTATGACCCTTGTTTACAGATCTTTTATGAACCAAACAGACAAGAGAAGAATGTTGGTCAGACAATGGAAGCTAACTAGACAGACAATGGAAGCTAACCAGAAAGACATTGAAAGACGATGGAAAGGCAAAGAAAGACAGAGCATGAAAACTGTACACATTGTCTTTCTCTTGCTTGCCATAGCCAACTATAAACTCAAGTGGAAAGTTTTTGTTGTTAAGTCCAATTCTGGACTTCTGTTTGGTTCCAAAACCTGAGTGCCACGTGCACATCCGTTTTACAGATCTAGCTTATTTGTTTGCAGGTTGTTAGCCCTTTACTCTGTGGCAGATGCACTAGGACTATAGAGAAAACTTCGACCCTGTCTACAAGTATGTTGGCCCTTTACTCTGTGACAGATGCACTAGGACTATAAAGAAAACTTCGACCCTGTCTACAAGTATGTTGGCCCTTTACTCTGTGACAGATGCACTAGGACTATAAAGAAAACTTCGACCCTGTCTACAAGTATGTTGGCCCTTTACTCTGTGACAGATGCACTAGGACTATAAAGGAAACTTCGACCCTGTCTACAAGTATGTTGGCCCTTTACTCTGTGACAGATGCACTAGGACTATAAAGAAAACTTCGACACTGTCTACAAGTATGTTGGCCCTTTACTCTGTGACAGATGCACTAGGGCTATAAAGAAAACTTCGACACTGTCTACAAGTATGTTGGCCCTTTACTCTGTGACAGATGTTGGCACTAGGCACTAGGGCTATAAAGAAAACTTCGACACTGTCTACAAGTATGTTGGCCCTTTACTCTGTGACAGATGCACTAGGACTATAAAGAAAACTTCGACCCTGTCTACAAGTATGTTGGCCCTTTACTCTGTGACAGATGCACTAGGGCTATAAAGAAAACTTCGACCCTGTCTACAAGTATGTTGGCCCTTTACTCTGTGACAGATGCACTAGGACTATAAAGGAAACTTTGAGCCTATAAAGAAATGCACTTATAAAGAAAACGACCCTGTCTACAAGTATGTTGGCCCTTTACTCTGTGACAGATGCACTAGGACTATAAAGAAAACTTCGACCCTGTCTACAAGTATGTTGGCCCTTTACTCTGTGACAGATGCACTAGGACTATAAAGAAAACTACGACCCTGTCTACAATTATGTTGGCCCTTTACTCTGTGGCAGATGCACTAGGACTATAAAGAAAACTTTGACCCTGTCTACAAGTATGTTGGCCAGCCTCCAGGTTGAAAACTAGTTCTGTGATGATCGCGGAGAGGTGGAGGCAGATGTTGACCAGTCAGAGTCGTGGTCAGGGTGGGGCCCCTCGCCTGCCTGTGGTTCAGCACGACTCTATCCCAAACTGTACACCAAACATAGTGGCCTCTGCTTCTGTGTGCCTCTGTTTCACATAATAAATATAATTGTTGGTCTGCGTAAACTTAGTTCTCACCGCTGGACGAGCTGCTGGATGTGTCGGCGTCTTCGCCGGTCTGCATGGTCTGCGAGCCCGAGCCCTGAGCCCCGACAATCTTCTGAGACTGAGCCTTGGTCTGCGACAGGCGGGACTGGAGCTCTTCCTGGGACAGGTTGAAGAGATTCGCCGGCAGGTTAGCGGGGTCAAGGTTGGCAGGTAGTGTCCGTCCATTAGCCTTCATCCAATCCTTGAGTCTGTCGCTGTAAGCTGTTTGGTTCTAGGAGATGATGTGTGTCAAAGATGGATTAATGTATGGGTGGATAGATGGATAACTGGGTGAATACATGGATATATGGACGAGATCATCGGTTCTGGGAGATGACATGTGTCAAAGATGGATTAATGGATGGATGGATGGATACCTGGGTGATTACATGGATATATGGACGAGATCATTTGTTCTAGGAGATTACATGTGTCAACGATGGATTAATGGATGGATGGATATAGACGAGATGATTAGTTCTCAAATCTAGAGCCGCAGTGAAGCAGCTAAAGAAAGTACGACAGACACCCTCAAGCTCACTAGAGGAAGTTAAGAATGTGAAAAAAGGTAAGGTGGAGGTTTTCAATCGCTGTGCTGCAGAGGCCAAAAGAGCAAAGTGGGAAGCTTTTGTGAATGATATGGGAGGCGATAAAACATTGGGGAAATTCTGGAAACTGCAAAGGCAGATGCAAAGAAAAGATCGGCCTATGACAGTGGGAACAATTTGTAGAGACGATGGTGTGCGTGCGACAACAGACAAGGAGAAAGGGGAGGCTTTTCTCCATAGGTTTATAGCTCAGACAGATCAAAATGATGTAAACATCAGGGATGCAGTTAGAGAGGAGTTACCTGGCACCTTAAAAAATATGCACTATGATACGAGTAGAAGATATCAAACAAATTTTGAAAAAGGCATAGGACACTGCACCAGGGCCTGATGGGGTCAGGTATGGCCACATGAAGGCTTTGTGCGATGTGGACCTGGCGGAGATGGCTGACTGTTTTAACCGTAGAATTAAGACAGCAAAAGTACAGCAGGACTGGGTTCACGGCTATCTAATCCCACTTCCAAAACCTTTTAATGATCATTCAAAGCTCAGTGGCTTGAGAATCATCACCTTACAAAAAAAATTTGGAAAGGTCTTGGAGAATATAGTTGTTGTCAAGCAGCAAGAATTGTTGGAAAGGAGGAAGCTTCTCCCAAGAGGTCTGGAAAGCTACAGACCAGGAAAGGACACATGGGCAAATCCGGCCACGTTTGCTTTTGACGTCTATGAAGGTTTCCAGAACAGACAGGAAACTTTGGCGGTAGCACTGGATCTCGAGGATGCTTATAACAGAGTAAGATTTGACGTCTTGAGGACAGCACTGAAGGAGAAGGAGATCAGTCCACAGCTGGTGAATTGGGTTGCAGCTGTCCTGTATTCACGTCGGGTTGTTCTTTGACTGGGCTCATTGACCTCAGAACCGTGCAGTTTGGCCCCAGGACTGCCACATGGATCAGCTATCTCGCCTGTGCTCTTTAACGTGTATACGAGCAAGATTGCAAGCCTAGAAGCACCAAGAGTTGGAAGGATACTGACTTTTGCGGATGATATACTTGCATATAGGCAGGGAGAAGAGAGTGAACAAACAGCCCGGGAGCTACAAGCGACAGTAGACAAAGTGACTGAGTGGTGTACAGAAATGAGGGCTGTCGTCCATCCGGAAAAGGCGTCTGTTTTGTGGTGTTCTCTGGACAACAGGATCGTTAAAGCTAATGTCCCAAGTCTCACGATAGATGGTAGAAACGTCAACAGAGAGAGCAAACTGAAGTATCTGGGAATTACATTTGACAGGAGCCTGTCATTTAAGGACCATGTGGAGAGTGTTGTGACAAGATGCCAAAAAGGACTTAGTGCACTTAAGACTATGGCTGCAATTGACATAGAACAGAGAATGCTTTTCACACTATATCAGCACCTGATCATGTCAGTGGTTTTTTATGGCCTGGGAATGCTTACCGTCTCAAAGAGTCAGATGGACAAACTAGAGTGCATTCACAACGCGGCTATGCGGGTCATTCTGGGTTGCACCAGAGACACCCCAGTGGTGTGTATGCGATAAATCCTTGATTTGCCGACGGTTGCAGGTAGGCAAAAGGTGCTGTAGCGAAGTCATATCTCAGGGTAGCTGCAGACACAGACCACCCTCTGCATGAAGCTCTGGATGCGGTTAAGGGTTAGAGGCTGATAAGATGGAAGTCATGGATGGCTCAGGCAGAAGACACAATCAGACAGGTTTGCATCCTTGAGAACATAAGGCGAGGAGAGGAGTGGGTCAGAGTGCCACCTGAACAGTCAGACTTGTGTAGAGTCATAATCACACTCACGCGGTGGAAATTCAGCAATTAATTCAAGATAATGCTCGCTCAGAGGATTTGATCAGTGTCAAGAGGCAAAATAAATGCTTGGGGTTTCTTAGCAAAAGTTAATGTTCGACGTTTGGTGCAGGAGAGCCTAGCACATGATACCACAACATCAACCTTAAGAATGGAGGTGGAGGCAGTCACTGCAGCTTTCCGCTGGCTAGAGAACACGACATACACATACATCGTGATTGTAACTGACTCAGAAAGCATGCTAAGGAAGATCAGGACAGGCATGCTTCGTTTAGAGTGGCATGCCTCGCTGCGGAGGACACGGGTTACGAGTGTTGTCTGGATTTCTTTCACAAATGCCGCTGTGTCGGGAAATGAACAGGCGGACAGACTGGCTGGCTCTGCACAACTTGGTGGAATACTGATACATGATAGGGCAGACATGGTTAGGGCCTTATGGGAGAGCGTGTACAGTTCGGAGAAGCAGATGGATCACCACAGTCTGGTGAGATTGATGCAGGGGGAGTGACGAGGGGTTCTGGCAGATGCTCGAGGCTCAGAGGAAAGGCAAAACCGACGTTTAATCAAAATGCTGCTGGCACCATTAGTATCGGAACTCTTCGCTGGCTGCTGAAGATGGGGACGGGGCGCTTATGGGAATGCGCTGAGTGCTGTGATGTCGGTTCTTGAATCGAATCAAATCAAATTAATCTAGAGGATAATATTGCGACATATGAATATGGGTGGTTGATTGGTGAGATACAATAGGATAGAGACAAAGAGACATATAGGTGAGTAGAAACAACGGCCAGCACTCAAGATATCAAGGAAGGTGGAAGGGTCTGCGTAGGTCACTAGATGGATGGGTTGGTAGACAGATAGAAAGGTAATTATATGGTTAAGTTGGTAGATACTTAGGTAGGTAATTAGATGGTAAATTGGTAGATTAGAAGGTATGTAGTAAGATGGATATATTAGAAGATAGATAGCAGGTAGGTAGATAGTAGGCATGTACATAAGTAGGAAAACAAGTAGATAGGTTTGTAGACGAGAAGGCAAGTGTAGCGATGTCGTAAAGGACTTTTTTTTTTTTTTTTTTTTTTTTGCCGATTGATGACAGGTGGTAGCGGAGATTGTGTGGTAGGGGAGATTGTGTGGTAGGGGAGATTGTGTGGTAGCAGAGACTGCGTGGTAGTGAAGGCTGTGTGGTAACGGAGACTGTGAGGTAGCGTATAATGTATGGTAGCGGAGACTTGTGGTAGCGGAGACTGCTTAGCGACAGTGTCACCAGGTAACTGTCTGGATGCTGATGGACACAAGTGACTTGTGATAACAAACACATAGATGAACAAAAGAAACATTGTTGACGTTACCATTGCCGGGGTGCTGGGTCGGGGACCAGGTGACTGTGATCGGTTGACGGCCAACTTTGCCTGTGTATCTGTAGCTGCTCCCTGTGGAACACCGGCACACGACACGTGGAAGGTTTCTAATGTTCCCACAGATGACAATGCTGTGGATGTAAAGTAATCAGCGATCTTGAACAGACGCAAAAGTCGTCGCAAAGAATAGCAGCTTTATACTGTATGTTCACTTGTGGGAACACAAGAATACACCCACTGCCTCCTAGTGTGGGTTCTCTGGCAACTTTGTGGGGAAAACGTATAAACCCACCCTCGTTCCAACAAGCATGTCGTAAGAGTCGACTGGAGGCTTCATTTGAAGTTTGAGTACATCTACCAGAGAGGGAAGGAACCAACAATCTGCTTACATGTAACCAAGATCCTTAAAACGGATGGGCAACACTAGGGTTTTAGCACATTATTAAATTTCAGAAGGGGACGAATAACTAAAAATGTCTGCAGGAGTTTAGAGCCGTCAATACCAAGAATAAAATATCTCAAGATCCTCCAACAAGTCAACGTAGAACAGGAAAGTCGTGCCATAGTTGCTTGACAGTCCATCAAGTCTGCCAGGTGACCACATCAAAGCTTGACCAAGTCTGCCACGTGACCACATCAAATCTTGACCAAGTCTGCCAACTGACCACATCAAATCTTGACCAAGTCTGCCACGTCACCACATCAAATCTTGACAAAGTCTGCCACGTGACCACATCAAATCTTGACCAAGTCTGCCACGTGACCACATCAAATCTTGACCAAGTCTGCCAACTGACCACATCAAATCTTGACCAAGTCTGCCACGTGACCACATCAAATCTTGACCAAGTCTGCCACGTGACCACATCAAATCTTGACCAAGTCTGCCAACTGACCACAGCAAATCTTGACCAAGTCTGCCACGTGACCACATCAAATCTTGACCAAGTCTGCCAACTGATCACATTAAATCTTGACCAAGTCTGCCACATGACCACATCAAATCTTGACCAAGTCTGCCAACTGACCACAGCAAATCTTGACCAAGTCTGCCACGTGACCACATCAAATCTTGACCAAGTCTGCCAACTGACCACATCAAATCTTGACCAAGTCTGCCACGTGACCACATCAAATCTTGACCAAGTCTGCCACGTGACCACATCAAATCTTGACCAAGTCTGCCAACTGACCACAGCAAATCTTGACCAAGTCTGCCACGTGACCACATCAAATCTTGACCAAGTCTGCCAACTGATCACATTAAATCTTGACCAAGTCTGCCACGTGACCACATCAAATTTTGACCAAGTCTGCCAACTGACCACAGCAAATCTTGACCAAGTCTGCCACGTGACCACATCAAATCTTGACCAAGTCTGCCAACTGATCACAGCAAAGCTCGAAAGACCTGCCTTATTTTGCTAATTACCATGGGGGGGGGGGAGTGGAGAGCGGAACTTATTGGGTCATAACGACAAGTTAAGGCCAAGGATCCTTGTTACATATTCAGGGCAGTGAGCGACTGACCTCGGTGAGATCCACGATAATCTTCCAGCCGAACTAGGTCGCGTTCCATTGATACATTTTTTAGACTTGTCTACTGTCGGGGGTATAACGGCTATGTTTTCCTTTCTGGCTTGTCTTGCGTTTATGTGTTTCTGCCAAGAAAGATAATGCCTTTGACATAGGTTGCAGCACTTTCTGGGGGGGGGGGGGGGGGGGGTGGGGGTGGGGTGGGGGTTTGTTGGTAAGACCCGGTTTGTTACGTTTTTGTAGTGTTAAAAGGTTAAAAGACCTGCTTTAATACACAGCACGCGGTATCAACGCATTGCCGAACACACCCCTAGCAGTGTGCGAAGGTCAGGCTACTGAAGGTCGACCAATCAGGAGTGAGCTAGTGTGTAACGTGGGGAGATAATCATGGATCATACCCTGACCTATATTACTATATAGACCCAATGGGCAACTGACAGTTAGTGGGGTTAACAGCAAATTGGTCGCCTTTGCCTCCCATGACATTACCTGGTACTCATTTTGGGCTGGATCATCAAGAGAGTCAGGGTGGAAGAGAGAAAAGCTTATGATGTAATCTTGTCAGTGAAACGTCAACCTCTGAACTTTGCATTAATGGGACAATTACATTTGCAGTCAAATAACAGAAAAAATAATCATCGCTGAACTTTCAAAGGAAAGCTTGACCTTTGAACTTGCAATATTTTTATAAACTTAGTCTCTCACCTTTAAAACTTGCAATATAAGAAGACCCTCACCTTTGAACTTTGCAATAAACCCACTCTTGCTGTCAATCAGTGGCGCCCCGGTCAAGAAGGTCACCCTCAGGATGTGGTCAGCGATGACCAGGTGATTGCTGACGTTATCTCCGCAGACTTCTCGCTCCATGAGGTAGCGTCCCTCACTGACCGGGTCAGGACGCTCCAGCAACAGCATGTCCCCGCTGCAGGTTGACCCAGAGCCCGGCAGGTGAGTTCTGAAAGTTTTCACAACCATAACTCAACCAGGCAGCAAACATTATGCAGTTCCACAAACATTTCATGCAAAACTCAGATTTGATTGCTCAGGGCACTAGCTATTAGTTCCTTCGCACGTGACTGTGAAAGTGGACATTGACAGCTGAATGTGACTGTGAAAGTGGACATTGACAGCTGAATGCAAAAGGAGGATACAAGCTTTGGAAATGCGATGTTTAAGAATAATTCTTGGCATACCAAAGAGACCACATTACACACGAAAAGGTTCGACGCAAAATGATAAAGCATACTGGCAACTATGAACCTCTCTTAACTACAATAAAAAAGCAAAAAATGCAGTCGTATGGATCTAACGGCCTCTCAAAATGAATACTGCAGGGCTCAGTAGAGGGAAAGAGGAGAAGAGGCAGACCAAGAAAGACCGGGTTACAGAACCTGACTGACTGGACAGGCTTCAGGCATGCAAACATGAAGTCCATCGCAACTGATGAGAGAGCTGATCAGACAGTCAACAAAAAACTGGTGACATAACGACACCTAGTGTTACGGGATGACGGTGATGATGATGATGACTAAACAATCTGTGTCGTAGGTTCAGCAATAGATGAAAACATAGGAACCAGTTGTCGACGTCAGGACGACGGTGTAGAGATGATAGATGCCCATTGGTGAATGGCGCAGAGCTGACTGGTCTACTGTTTATATTGTTTTTCTTCTAGATTATGTCATCGATTTCCTTATCCGGTCTGTTATACGTTGTTAGGAAACTCCCAAGTTCATGGACTGGTTCATTGTGTTTAGCGTTCGCCCACTGATTGCAACGTTACCCTTAAGCATTGTTCTGTTTATTGACATTATTTTGCTTCCTTATACTAATATTCCTTCACTTCGAGTAACAGGACAGAAGACAGAATGGATGTCTGTCGTGATGTTGTAACCTCGAGTGAATATATGGCGACACCTCTGTCGTGTTGTTGTAATCTGGACTGAAGATATGGTGACACCTCTGTCGTGTTGTTGTAATCTGGACTAAAGATATGGTGACACCTCTGTCGTGTTGTTGTAATCTGGACTAAAGATATGGTGACACCTCTGTCGTGTTGTTGTAACCTGGACTGAAGATATGACGACACCTCTGTCGTGATGTTGTAACCTCGACTAAAGATATGACGACACCTCTGTCGTGTTGTTGTAACCTGGACTGAAGATATGACGACACCTCTGTCCTAATGGTGTAACCTCGACTGAAGATATGACGACACCTCTGTCCTAATAGTGTAACCTCGACTGAAGATATGGTGACACCTCTGTCGTGTTGTTGTAACCTGGACTGAAGATATGACGACACCTCTGTCCTAATGTTGTAACCTCGACTGAAGATATGGTGACACCTCTGTCCTAATGGTGTAACCTCGACTGAAGATATGGTGACACCTCTGTCCTAATGGTGTAACCTCGACTGAAGATATGGTGACACCTCTGTCCTAATGGTGTAACCTCGACTGAAGATATGGTGACACCTCTGTCCTAATGGTGTAACCTCGACTGAAGATATGGCGACACCTCTGTCGTGATGGTGTTACCTGGACTGAAGATATGGCGACACCTCTGTCGTGATGGTGTAACCTCGACTGAAGATATGGCGACACCTCTGTCGTGATGGTGTAACCTCGACTGAAGATATGGCGACACCTCTGTCGTGTTGTTGTAACCTGGTCTAAAGATATGACGACACCTCTGTCGTGTTGTTGTAACCTGGTCTGAAGATATGACGACACCTCTGTCGTGTTGTTGTAACCTGGACTGAAGATATGACGACACCTCTGTCGTGTTGTTGTAACCTGGACTGAAGATATGGTGACACCTCTGTCGTGATGTTGTAACCTCGACTGAAGATATAGCGACACCTCTGTCGTGATGTTGTAACCTCAACTAAAGATATAGCGACACCTCTGTCGTGATGTTGTAACCTCAACTAAAGATATGAGATATGGTCGACCTCGACTGAAGATCTCTGTCGTGATGTTGTAACCTCGACTGAAGATATGACGACACCTCTGTCGTGTTGTTGTAACCTCGACTGAAGATATGACGACACCTCTGTTGTGATGTTGTAACCTCGACTGAAGATATGACGACACCTCTGTCGTGATGGTGTAACCTCGACTGAAGATATGACGACACCTCTGTCCTAATGGTGTAACCTCGACTGAAGATATGGTGACACCTCTGTCGTGATGGTGTAACCTCGACTGAAGATATGGTGACACCTCTGTCCTGATGGTGTAACCTCGACTGAAGATATGGCGACACCTCTGTCGTGATGGTGTAACCTCGACTGAAGATATGGTGACACCTCTGTCGTGATGGTGTAACCTCGACTGAAGATATGGTGACACCTCTGTCGTGATGGTGTAACCTCGACTGAAGATATGGCGACACCTCTGTCGTGATGGTGTAACCTCGACTGAAGATATGGTGACATCTCTGTCGTGATGGTGTAACCTCGACTGAAGATATGGCGACACCTCTGTCGTGATGGTGTAACCTCGACTGAAGATATGGCGACACCTCTGTCGTGATGGTGTAACCTCGACTGAAGATATGGCGACACCTCTGTCGTGATGGTGTAACCTCGACTGAAGATATGGCGACACCTCTGTCGTGATGGTGTAACCTCGACTGAAGATATGGCGACACCTCTGTCGTGATGGTGTAACCTCGACTGAAGATATGGCGACACCTCTGTCGTGATGGTGTAACCTCGACTGAAGATATGACGACACCTCTGTCGTGATGTTGTAATGTCGACTAAAGATATGACGACACCTCTGTCGTGTTGTTGTAACCTCGACTAAAGATATGGCGACACCTCTGCCGTATGGTGTAACCTCGACTAAAGATATGGCGACACCTCTGTCGTGATGGTGTAACCTCGACTGAAGATATGGCGACACCTCTGTCGTGATGGTGTAACCTCGACTGAAGATAAGATCTTGCTGATTGTTGCCGATGTCTTCACTGGGAAAATAGGCACCGGACAAATATCTGCTTGATGCAGCGACAGAATCCGACGTGGAAAACGAGACAAGTGGGAATAATACAAGTCTAGGTGTTGTTCTTGTTGATATTGTTGCTTTTGTTGCTGTTTTCCTTTTCTCTCCTCCTCCTTGTTTTCTCAGTAATCATCCGTCAAAACAAATCTTCGCTTGCCTCCCTTGCCGATCTTCTTCCCTGCTCAACCAAATATGTCCAGTTCTCACAAGATGTTTCAGTTTGTCCTGCCTTATGCCTGCATTAAAATAAATACAACTCAACGTTATCATATCTAGCCAGGTTTTTGAAGTATCTACCTTCAGCATTCCAAGCTTCTGAGATTGATTGTTGCAGATATCACCGGCCTCCATTTCAAACCCTTGAGGTTCATTGTTGTAGATATCACCAGCCTCCATTCCCAACTCTTGAGGTTCATTGTTGCAGATATCACCGGCCTCCATTCCCAACTCTGGAGGTTCATTGTTGCAGATATCACTAGCCTCCATTCCCAACCCTTGAGGTTCATTGTTGCGGATATCACCGGCCTCTATTCCCAACCCTTGAGGTTCATTGCCTCAGATATCGTTCGCCTCCATTCATAATACTTGAGGTTTATTGCTGCAGATATCGTTCGTCTCCATTCCCAACCCTTGAGGTTCATTGCTGCAGATATCGTTCGCCTCCATTCCCAACCCTTGAGGTTCATTGCTGCAGATATCACCGGCCTCCATTCCCAACCCTTGAGGTTCATTGCTGCAGATATCACCGGCTTCCATTCCCAACCCTTGAGGTTCATTGCTGCAGATATCACCGGCCTCCATTCAAAACCCTTGAGGTTCATTGCTGCAGATATCACCGGCCTCCATTCCCAACCCTTGAGGTTCATTGCTGCAGATATCACCGGCCTCCATTCCCAACCCTTGAGGTTCATTGCTGCAGATATCACCGGCCTCCATTCCCAACCCTTGAGGTTCATTGCTGCAGATATCACCGGCTTCCATTCCCAACCCTAGAGGTTCATTGCTGCAGATATCACCGGCCTCTATTCCCAACCCTTGAGGTTCATTGCTGCAGATATCACCGGCCTCCATTCCCAACCCTTGAGGTTCATTGCTGCAGATATCACCGGCCTCCATTCCCAACCCTTGAGGTTCATTGCTGCAGATATAACCGGCCTTCATTCCCAACCCTTGAGGTTCATTGCTGCAGATATCACCGGCCTCCATTCCCAACTCTTGAGGTTCATTGCTGCAGATATCACCGGCCGTCATTCCCAACCCTTGAGGTTCATTGCTGCAGATACCACCCGCTAATGTTCGTCTTTGTAATTGTCCTTCTTTTTGCAGTTGGTGACTCCAAATGTTTGCAGGTGTGTCTGGACATTATCTCCCCATAATCTTCGTGGTTCGCCTCGTGATCTACGACTATTCAGCTCCGTTGGGTACACAGCATGTTTAGTAAACATTTATAATAACTAATCAAAACACACGACACGGTGTTTGGAACACATTGATGATGACTCGCTAAGAGAGCAGACTGACCTGAGATACTCCAGCTGTATGTGAGAGTTAGCGGGAGCCCTTAGTGTGCACTCACAGGCGACGATGTCGCTGGTTCCTCCAGGTGGAGGGTTGCTACTTCTAGGGTAGTTGCTGGAGGTCATCACCAGAGCATCCGGAACGTCGGAGTTTGTGCTGCTGCAAATGTCGACTCGTTTTGTGGCTGTTGGGAGAATGTCAATCATTCTTGTATTGAATACTGAGTTGTCCAAACGTGTCCGTCAGTCAGTTTCAGTGTGTGACTAGTTATTTATGATCGATGTTTTTCAGTTACATTATGAGAATGAATTAATGAACGAAATTTAATTCCAGGGAGTCACAAATTGGGCACGTAAACCCGTCCTACATTTGGCCCTTTCAAACACTCATCTGCGCGGCTCTCTAGCATAGTTGGCTAAACCGGATTGCGCGGTGAGCGGGTGACGAGCTCCTTGTGGTCCGGGCTCACTTCCGGGGGTAGGCAGAAAAGCCCAATTTTCTCCCAGATTTACGGTATTTACAATGGAATCAAGGTCGAAAGGTTGTGATATCCATAATACTGAGCCTAAGGTTTAACAACTCATGGTTTCTGGATACTAAAACAAACAAACAAAAACACTCCTCTTACACACGACAGACTGCCCTCGAGAACTTGGTGAACGAACGGGTCACAAATTAGGCACGCAGACACGTCTTACATTCGGCCCTTCCAAACTCCTATCTTTCACACAGCAGTTTTATTTTATCAATAAAGCATGTTATGTTTACGTAATAATCTGCATATTCTAAATATCAAGTCAAAAACAAAAGCCTGAGTGGTAAAATATGTGCACACGCTCGCACGAGCACACACACAGCCCACAAAACCACGCACACCCCGCCCACACACTGGCGCACACACACACACACACACACACACATACACACATACACACACACATACACACACATACACACACATATACACACATACACACACACATACATGCATACATACATACACCCACATACATACATACATACATACACACACACACAGACAGACAGACAGACAGACAGACAGACAGACAGACAGACAGACAGACAGACAGACAGACAGACAGACAGACAGACAGACAGACAGACAGACAGACAGACAGACAGACAGACAGACAGACAGACATCAGGTGGGTGAGAGACCTGGTTAATGATGACACACGTGTGGGTTAGGTCGATGGCAGACCTGGGTAATGATTACACATGAGTGGGTCAGGTGGGTGAGAGACCTGGTAATGACGGAACTTGCCCCAAAATCTCAGCATCACTAAATATTGTGTTGTCAAAGCATTTTGTCTAGAAAAAAAGATGTCGGTACTCACCACAGTAAGCAAAGATCCCTTATCACGCCTTTAGGCGCATCGGGCATATGGGAAGAGCGCCCATATTTTTACAGATCACCGGCACTAGCTGGGTAATGTGGTCAGCATTACGCCGGCGGTCTTTACCTCTGTAGGACATTCATCCTGGTACCCATTTTAGGCTGGGTCGACAAGCGACGCCCCATACCATGATGAAAATCCACGCAGCCAGCAGTGGATTTCGATCGCGGTACGTTGGAATTACGAGTCGGACTCGCAACGCCTACGTCACAGACCCGCTGGTACTCATCATACAATTGTCTAAAACATGTGCCGCTACTCACGACAAAGTGTCTATTAAAGAGAGATCTAAAGACAAGTGATGTACAACTAATGGGTCAGGTGGGTGAAGACAAGTAATGTATAACATAGTGATGTTACTGAAGACAAGTATGTATGCACAACTAGTGGGTGTTGGGTGAGACAAGTAATGATGACATACAAGTAGGTCAGGTTACTGAAGACAAGTATGTATGCATAACTAGTGGTAATACTAAAGACATGTATGCATAACTAGTGGTGTTGACTAAAGGGAGTCACCGTGGCGGTATGCATAAGACGCTAGTGGTGTTTACTAAAGACAAGTATGCATAACTAGTGATGTTACTAAAGACAAGTATGTATGCATAACTAGTGGTGTTACTAAAGACAAGTATGTATGCATAACTAGTGGTGTTACTAAAGACATGTATGCATAACTAGTGGTGTTACTAAAGACAAGTATGCATAACTATTGGTGTTACTAAAGACAAGTATGCATAACTAGTGATGTTACTAAAGACAAGTATGTATGCATAACTAGTGGTGTTACTAAAGGAGACAAGACATGTATGCATAACTAGTGGTGTTACTAAAGACAAGTATGCATAACTAGTGGTGTTACTAAAGACAAGTATGTATGCATAACTAGTGGTGTTACTAAAGACAAGTATGTATGCATAACTAGTGGTGTTACTAAAGACAAGTATGTATGCATAACTAGTGATGTTACTAAAGACAAGTATGAATAACTAGTGGTGTTACTAAAGACAAGTATGTATGCATAACTAGTGATGTTACTAAAGACAAGTATGTATGCATAACTAGTGATGTTACTAAAGACAAGTATGATATAACTAGTGTAGTTACTAAAGACAAGTATGTATGCATAACTAGTGATGTTACTAAAGACAAGTATGTATGCATAACTAGTGATGTTACTAAAGACAAGTATGTATGCATAACTAGTGATGTTACTAAAGACAAGTATGTATAACTAGTGATGTTACTGAAGACAAGTATGTATAACTAGTGATGTTACTGAAGACAAGTATGTATGCATAACTAGTGGTGTTACTAAAGACAAGTATGCATAACTAGTGATGTTACTAAAGACAAGTATGTATGCATAACTAGTGGTGTTACTAAAGACATGTATGCATAACTAGTGGTGTTACTAAAGACAAGTATGCATAACTAGTGGTGTTACTAAAGACAAGTATGCATAACTAGTGATGTTACTAAAGACAAGTATGTATGCATAACTAGTGGTGTTACTAAAGACAAGTATGTATGCATAACTAGTGGTGTTACTAAAGACAAGTATGCATAACTAGTGGTGTTACTAAAGACAAGTATGTATGCATAACTAGTGGTGTTACTAAAGACAAGTATGTATGCATAACTAGTGGTGTTACTAAAGACAAGTATGTATGCATAACTAGTGATGTTACTAAAGACAAGTATGAATAACTAGTGGTGTTACTAAAGACAAGTATGTATGCATAACTAGTGATGTTACTAAAGACAAGTATGAATAACTAGTGGTGTTACTAAAGACAAGTATGTATGCATAACTAGTGATGTTACTAAAGACAAGTATGTATGCATAACTAGTGATGTTACTAAAGACAAGTATGTATGCATAACTAGTGATGTTACTAAAGACAAGTATGTATGCATAACTAGTGATGTTACTAAAGACAAGTATGTATGCATAACTAGTGATGTTACTAAAGACAAGTATGCATAACTAGTGATGTTACTGAAGACAAGTATGCATAACTAGTGTTGTTACTGAAGACAAGTATGCATAACTAGTGATGTTACTGAAGACAAGTATGCATAACTAGTGTTGTTACTGAAGACAAGTATGCATAACTAGTGTTGTTACTGAAGACAAGTATGAATAACTAGTGTTGTTACTGAAGACAAGTATGCATAACTAGTGGTGTTACTGAAGACAAGTATGAATAACTAGTGTTGTTACTAAAGACAAGTATGAATAACTAGTGTTGTTACTGAAGACAAGTATGCATAACTAGTGTTGTTACTGAAGACAAGTATGCATAACTAGTGTTGTTACTGAAGACAAGTATGCATAACTAGTGTTGTTACTGAAGACAAGTATGCATAACTAGTGTAGTTACTGAAGACAAGTATGCATAACTAGTGTTGTTACTGAAGACAAGTATGCATAACTAGTGATGTTACTGAAGACAAGTATACATAACTAGTGTTGTTACTGAAGACAAGTATGCATAACTAGTGTTGTTACTGAAGACAAGTATGAATAACTAGTGTTGTTACTGAAGACAAGTATGCATAACTAGTGTTATTACTGAAGACAAGTATGCATAACTAGTTTTTAATACTGATTACTCATCGCCTGCGGTGTCTCCTGTGTCAAATTATGCGACAGAAAGAGACAAAGACATAAAATCTACAAAGATTGAATATTTGTCAGCTGCCTGCATTGTCCGAGATTACCTGGTATACATTCGTAATAGACGAGAGCGAAGTTGGTCTGGTGGCCACAGCGCATCAGAAAATGTCTGCCAACTGAAATATCACACACTCCCAGGCTTCCTTGGCAATTTATCACTTGCTTGGCCGAAGAAGATCCAGCCTGGCAACCCGGCACTGCCTATAAGTGTTTAACAGTAAGAAAATTATTTAATACAGAATCGACATATTGTAACAGCTAGGAAACCTCCAGAAAAGTCTTATTTTGCTGGAAACAAAATGACTCATAGATCTTTTTCTGTTCCTTCATGCCAGTGGGGTTCAGATGTGAAGTACATGTGTCGACTGCGGTGAGATTGGTGCCATCCACTGATCCATGCAGCTTGGGGTTCCATCAGAATGTTAACTGGCAAGACTTGATTGGATCTCCCAATGCGTGTACAGAGCACGTCTGCAGAAGGTGTTCAGTGTGAGCTGCTTGTCCATGTGGACAACAACATAATAAGCTGGTGGGGGAGGGGGAGGGGGGTAATTTCCCAAGCATTTTAGGACAAATAAGTATATGGAACTGCTATCGTAGCCTTGACACAACAACTGGTACAAGATGGTTGATGTGACCACTAATGGTTTGGCTCTTTTTCTTCCTTGGAAATTTAACAGCGCTATTTTATGCTGGGTTGGCCTCGGAGACCTCTCAATGCAGCACACATCTCACACGATGGGCAAGGAGCATGGGATACAAGATTATATACAGGTTAAATAAAACATAAAAGATGCTGTTAAATAAAAGTTAAACAGAACATATAGAAGACATCGTTTTAGCGAGACGAGAACATTCCATCACAGATCTGGTTTCACAAAGTGGGTTTAAATGTATGCTACAGAACAAAATTGAACATGACATACAATATAACATTAGACAAGACATACAATATAACATTAGACAAGACATACAATATAACATTGGACAAGACATACAATATAACATTGGACAAGACATACAATATAACATTGGACAAGACATACAATATAACATTAGACAAGACATACAATATAACATTGGACAAGACATACAATATAACATTGGACAAGACATACAATATAACATTGGACAAGACATACAATATAACATTGGACAAGACATTAGACAATTCATACATTGGACAAGACAAGACATACAATATAACATTGGACAAGACATACAATACAACATTGGACAAGACATACAATACAACATTGGACAAGACATACAATATAACATTAGACAAGACATACAATACAACATTGGACAAGACATACAATACAACATTGGACAAGACATACAATACAACATTGGACAAGACATACAATACAACATTGGACAAGACATACAATATAACATTGGACAAGACATACAATATAACATTACACAAGACATACAATACAACATTGGACAAGACATACAATACAACATTGGACAAGACATACAACATTGGACAAGACATACAATACAACATTGGACAAGACATACAATACAACATTGGACAAGACATACAACATTGGACAAGACATACAACATTGGACAAGATGACGATGAAGATAAATTTATACGAAGCGGAAAAGAAAAGAAAATTTAAGATGAGGAAAGAACAGAAAACTCTCGAGGTAGAAAGAACAGAGCTTCGGTATAAAGAAAGAACAGGACTTCAGGATGAAGAAAGAACAGCAGATATGGAATGAGATCTGATGCCAACAAACAATCTGGCGGTACCTGGTAGCACTGTTGTGTGTTGGAGTAGCCAACTGTAATATTGAGGACATGGATGACTGAATCTGCAGCACAGGATAAACGACCGGCAAGTGTCTCTCGGATGTTGGCAGTGTTGTACTCTTGTTCCCCGTCCCCTCTCCTCTTCCTCCTCCTGGCATCCTCCCACTCACCTTCCTCGTCCAGATAACGATGACCGCCGTGTCCATACGTAGGGTTGTGTTCCCTCTCCCACTCCGACCCTGGCCTGTTGAAGCTGGCTAGAGGGCGCGGGTACCTGGGACCTCCGTCCTCCTCTTCTTCTGAAGAAGGTTGGTGTACACCGTGAAATGCCTGCCCGCCCCCAGCTCCAGGAGCAGCCAGTCCGCCTTGGTATCTTTCCTCGTGATCTTCACCTTCATACTCGCCGTATCGGAGCTGGCTGTAGTCGAGCAGACATTCCGATTTCAGGGTAAAAGCTGCAACAGAGGCATCGTTCTAGATTGTGACAAGTTCACAGCAGGTGCCACAATCTGTTTACAAATGTAGGGTGTCATTGTGTGTCTGCTTGTAAGTTTGTGTATATTGTTGTCTATCTGGTGAGTCTAATAGCAGTAGTAACATAAGCGCTGACACAACGAAAACATTGGGATGGGGAGAAGGGTCAGGTCTC
The DNA here is from genome assembly GCA_905116865.2 of Candidula unifasciata. Taxonomy (NCBI): domain Eukaryota; kingdom Metazoa; phylum Mollusca; class Gastropoda; order Stylommatophora; family Geomitridae; genus Candidula; species Candidula unifasciata. The sequence goes on from CAJHNH020001729.1 coordinate 305,145, forward strand.
TGATAAATTGTTCAAGGGTGAGGACGTTCAAAAGACGTATGCTTTGTTTAGGCGCCTAATAATAAAAATAATAATAATAATATTGAGTAGTGTGTGTGTATATATATATATATATATATATATATATATATATATATATATATATGTGTGTATGTGTGTGTGTGTGTGTGTGTGTGTGTGTGTATGTGTGTGTGTGTGAAAATTGCACATAACGGGAAGGTATGGAAAGTCCTCTCTGAAGTACCATGTGCCACTAGGCATAAAAAGAACTGAATATATAATACTTTATATATTTATGAAATAACATCCAATATTTAGAGACGGACTAGACACAGGAGAGCGTATGTACATGGCTAGGGGGGGGAGGTGTGGGGGGAGGGGCAGTTAGTCACTATATATTTTTAGGGCGGGATGGGGGAGGGGGTTCAAGGTGCTCAAGGATATGGGGTCAGAGAGAGAAAAGGGGAGAGAGAGAGAGAGAGAGAGAGAGAGAGAGAGAGAGAGAGAGAGAGAGAGAGAGAGAGAAACGAACACACTTTATCTTCAAAGGGTTACAAATTAGGCACGCAGGCCCGTCTGACATTCGACCAAGAGAGAGAGACACACACACAGACAGAGAGAGAGAGAGAGAGAGAGAGAGAGAGAGAGAGAGAGAGAGAGAGAGAGAGAAGAGAAAGGAGCGCTTATTTCCACATTGATAGCCATGCATAATATATGTTCAAAAAGGCGTTAGTCAGCTAAAGACAGAAAAAAAGTGAAGTCCCCACAAACAAAAAGATGTCAGTAGGGAAAAGAAAAATGACATTAAAAATTAAAGACACTGACCTCTTGCAGTGTCCAGGAATAATAGCACCATTAACATGACATCATGTCCCATGCTGGGTCTACCCTCGGGCAGCTCACTGTCACAAACTCACAAACGTCCACACCAAATCTCGACCCTGGGTCACCACCAATGCACTTCTGTAGACAGCATTACAAATGTTGCAATTACACCTGACGGATATCTGCGTCTAACACAATCATACATTTATTCGCGGGCTACAAAGTAATCAAACATGAAGATTGTACGTTGTCCAGTGCTACAGTAAAAATGTGTTTTGACTTAAAGTTACTGCTGAGATTTTACAAGTAAACGTCGCTATCTGTGGATTGTCTACTTATGCAATTCTGACTTAAACGAGAAACGAATGCTTACTGCAGGAATCGACTCTACTTACTTGTGCGAATTGAGGAGGCAAATATATTTAGTTCACTCCGACACGATCGCTTCCTATAGAGTTGTGATGCCTTTCAGAATTAGCCTGCTTAGTTGCCTTCAACATCTTTCAGATGATACCACATGATTGGAAATACACTTTCTTGTGAAGATAGACCACAACACATCATATCAATCAAGAAGCCAGCCGCCCAGCCATACAAGTGCTGAGATGAGGACACCAGTTTCAAATATGTAACACAAATGACAAGAGACCGCACATTTTCAAATGAATAGGGACAGTTCCAACAGGCATCTTCGCCTTGTTGACAGCCTGACAATATTTCATGTTTTACAGTTGAAGCGGGGGTGGGCCCAGATCGGTCTGATTGTCGTGGATTATTCACTGACACGAGATAATTAATGGACCCGTTCTCTCGCACTTCTACGTGTCTCTTTGACGTGACCATAATGAGCATATTAATGACCATTATGACAGCCAGTTTACTGAACCACCCCAGAACAGCAGATCAGCTGATAGATGCAGATATATATATATATATATATATATATATATATATATATATATATATATATATATATATATATATATATATACATATAAGATATATATATAAGAGAGAGAGAGAGAGAGAGAGAGAGAGGAGAGAGAGAGAGGGAGACAGACGAAAAGATGTGCGGTGGGTGAGAGACAAAAACAGGTTACTGATAGTTACACATAGTTATAGTGTGTATTTTAGTTTTTACAAATAAGACGTTCTGATCTGTACTCTTCACATGTAACTGTACACTTTGGTTAGTTTATGGAGAGTGTTCAGATTACACATGCATTGCTACGTCTTTTTCACTCTCCATCTCTCTCTCTCTCTCTCTATATATATATATATATATATATATATATATATATATATATATATATATATATATATATATATATCTTTACGGACGTTTAGCCAGTATACTGGCGATTAAGTCTATCCCTTAAAGACGTAAAGCCAGTTTACTGGCTCATGATAGAGACACTCTAATTTTGTTCAGTTTGTAGGGTAAACGAACTTTTATGAACAAGTTTTTTAACAATTAGGATTAACAACAGTATGTACTTTCATTTGCGAAGTTTATCGTGGTCGGTGCAATATTTTGTGATTTAAAAAAAAATTATTCAGATGGGATACAATTTTTACGTGATTTTTCTGTACTTCTTCTTCTTCTTCTTTCGTTCGCCTGAAATAGGTTATCTATATCAGCAGTTTTGTCTCTTGTATAAATTTCACTGTTGTTGTTAGTTCATTCAGTGGTCCATAGAGTTTACGTTCCACTGTTGTTCTTTCTGGCCAAAAGGTTTGCCTTAATGTGTCAAAATCGGTGCAGTCCTGGAGTACATGCTCTGCGGTCTGGGGCACACTTCCACAGGTGCACATGGCTGATACACCTATCTTGAATTTTGTGTACATGTGGTTACGTAATCGGTTGTGCCCTGTTCTGAGGCGGAAGATAATGACTTGTTCTGGTCTGTCCATAATAAAATAGTCGTCTTGTGCTGGGGCTGGTGGTTTCCTGATCGATTTAATGATTCTTTTCTTTTGGTGGTATGTGACTGGTACATCTGGCTGCTCTTTTGTCGCACCTTCCCCTGCCAGTTGATCAGCTTTCTCATTTCCAGGCACTCCACAATGAGACGGTATCCACTGCATTACGACTCTTCGCTGAACGCTGAGTTGTGTCAGCAGTGTTTGCAATTCTGGTAGTTTCCTATACTGGAGTGCTTCAAGTACTGATTTAGCACTAAATGATAAGGAAAAAGGTCTAGAACTGTTTAGACTGCTCTATCGTTGATGAATCCCTGCCAGATGGTGACAACAGTCTTGATTAATATGATTGATATCTAAGGGACAAATCTACTAGCGATAATTTAGTTTAGGATATGAAAATTTCACAAAATATTTCAATTAAATCAATGTTTCAATCAGCTGTTTTTCCGATTTTCGGTTGTTGTGAAAATTTACATGTCATACAAAAATGATTATAAAATCCAAAGTATTTAAATCAATTGTTTCAAATAAAGACTAGCTAATACATAATTGAACAGAGAAGGCATGTGTATTCTTACAATTGGATAGCAGTGTTGTTGAACCAGTAAAAAAATAAGGTTAGCACACAATTTTTTATGTTTAAAATTTTCATATTTGTCTAAAATCCTTAAATGTTGTGTGATTTTAATAATATTTTGAATGTTATACTGATATTTAAGTAGTTTAGATTTATTCTGCACTCATTTATCTTTAATTTGATATATTATAAGTCCCGATACAGCCCACACTTTTTTCTTCAGGAAGGTTTTAGCTTTGTCGTGTTGAACTAAAAAAATTCCGCTTAAAATTAATGCTGTCCAAACCCCAGAAAAAAATGCCGTCCTAAAAGATTATTATATACATATATGTGTGTGTGTGTGTGTGTGTGTGTGTGTGTGTGTGTGTGGGGGTGGGTGGGTGGGTGTGTTTCTGTGTGTGTTGTGGGAGCAGCAGAAGTAGCAACAACATCAACAACAAAGAGAGAAGGTGTACCAGTCATCCCCTGCATCATCAACATCATGGCACTCGGGTGTAACCCATCAGTGCTCTGTTCTCAAACATTCGAGGCAGGCACTATGCCTCTAGACCATGCGGCCCCCTATTAGTAGTAGCAGCAGCAGTAGCAGCAGCAGTAGTAGTAGTAGTAGCAGCAGCAGCAGCAGCAGCAGCAGCAGCAGTAGTAGTAGTAGTAGTAGTAGTAGTAGTAGTAGTAGTAGTAGTAGTAGTAGTAGTAGTAGTAGTAGTAGTAGTAGTAGTAGTAGTAGTAGTAGTAGTAGTAGTAGTAGTTATAGTAGTAGTGGTACAAATAATAGAAGTGGTAGTAGTAGTCGTCGTCGTAGAAGTGGTAGTAGTAGTAGTGGTAGTAGTAGTTGTAGTAGTCGTCGTAGTAGTAGCAGTAGTTGTAACAGCAGCAGCAGCAGTAGTAATAATAGCAGTAGTAGTAATAGCAGTAGTAGTAATAGCAGTAGTAGAAGTAGTTAAAGCAGTAGTAGTAGTTACAGCAACATTAGTAGTGGCTAGCTGTCGCAGCAGTAAAAGTAGTAGCAACAACATCAACAGCAGCTGTACACGTATTGTCTTGTCTTGTCCACAATTGCCTCACAGCGTAGTGGGGAGTCGCAGTTTTCTGTCCTGGGCCAGTTGTGTTGCACGTGTTGTTGTTAGTCCGTGTTGCCTCAGGATCTCTGATATATTGTCTATCCTTCGTACTCTCGGTCTGCCTCTTGCTCTAGGGCAGTAGTGCTGTTCGTTGTATGCTCGTAGAGGCAGTTGGTCGGTTTGCATTCGCATCAAGTGGCCAAACCACTCTATTTGTTGCTTCTTTATGTATTGCAGGCATGGTGTGGTTCCTACAATTGATCTAATGTTCTCGTTTCGAACTCTGTCTCTCCTTGTGACATTGGCAGCCCTACGTAAGCATCTCATTTCACACGTCGTGATCTTTTTCTCCTGTGCTCTTGTTAGGGACCAGGTTTGGCATTAGTAGCAGAGAGTTGGTATAAACATGCAATTTATCAGTTGTCGTTTTAGTGCCATAGTGATGCTTGGGCTGTTTTAGCAGTGGGGAGAGTTGGTAAGTTACTGTGTTCGCCTTTTGACATCTTGCCTCAAGTCCCCTATCAATTCATTCTTCCATCATCTGTGAAGATGCTCCCCAAGTTTTTAAATTGCTGCACTTGTTTGAGTTGTTCGTTGTTAACTTGAATAGTTAGTATATTAGGTGTTCTACTTATTTTCAGAATTTATGTTTTGGTGTTGCTGATCTTCATGTTATATTCGTTGCAGACTGTGTATAGCGCATTTACGTGGATTTGAAGTTCTTTTTCGTTTTCATGTATTATGCTTTGGTCGTCTGCGAAAAGTATTTCGTTCAGTTGGGGATGTACTTCTTCAGGATCGGCGTGTATGTTTTCATTATAATGATCTCTTTCAACTAACTCTGTCTCACTGCTTGGTGTAGTTAACAGTTCGTTTATCATTACACGCATTTACAATAATAAAACAATACTTCTGAGTTTAACCTGGAGTAAATAAACTTGGTCTATGTCAGTCACTTCTCTACATCATTCTTACTGACCTGGTCTATGTCAGTCACTTCTCTACATCATTTCTACCGACCTGGTCTATGTCAGTCACTTCTCTACATCATTTCTACTGACCTGGTCTGTGTGAGATATTATCTGGAGTGTTTGTATCCCTTGTGTCTCTACATCATTTCTACTGACCTGTCTGTGTGAGATATTATCTGGAGTGTTTGTATCCCTGACCTGTCTGTGTGAGAAATTATCTGGAGTGTTTGTATACCTGGTGTCTCTACATCATTCCTACTGACCTGTCTGTGTGAGAAATTATCTGGAGTGTTTGTATCCCTGGTGTCTCTATATCATTCCTACTGACCTGTCTGTGTGAGAAATTATCTGGAGTGTTTGTATCCCTTGTGTCTCTACATCATTTCTACTGACCTGGTCTGTGTCAGATATTATCTGTAGTGTTTGTATCCCTGGTGTCTCTACATCATTCCTACTGACCTGGTCTGTGTGATATATTATCTGGAGTGTTTGTATCCCTTGTGTCTCTACATCATTTCTACTGACCAGATCCCCTTGTCTCTCCTTCTATAATAACATGGTACCTGGCAGATCGTACTTCCGGTCTGTGTGATGTCACGGGACGAAACAAACAAGATTCAACGCACCACTGAACAAATGAAAAAAAAAATGAGATCACACAAAAACTGTCATGATTGTCCTGTCAGGATGAGATGATCGATCGATTTTCTGACGTGGAGGGGAGCACCAGGAATGTATAGCCTACTTCTGGGGATTGTCAGACAGTATCCAACAAGTCTCCCCCCCCCCTTTCCCCCACCCTCAAACGATGATCTGAGTCATGGAGGAGATCAGTCACTAGAGAGTAACACGCCACGCTCAGGTTACAACGGCTGTAAGGATGAGGTGTATAGTTGGTGTTACATTTTCTCTGACTGTTGTTTTATGTTGTGTTTGCTTGCCTTCGGTCCTTCGGAGAAGCAGTGTTTCTTTTCTTACTTAAGAATCGGCAGCACAGCAGACAGGCCTGCCTATAGGTGCTTTGTCTTCCGCGGCAGCCGTCTTAGGGTGTAGACGCTAACTGTTCCCATGGCATACTGATTACATGCTCGTCGTTCTCTTCCTCTCATACGTCTCTCCCTGCCTGGTCCACACTTAATTCCTTATTCACACATTCTGACCCGCGTTATTTCATCTAATCTCGTGTCTTCTATCAGCCGTCATTCATAAATGGTCTTCAAATATAACAGGGAGCCATCATCGCTTGTTTGTCAGGAGTTAGGATATTGCGTATAATAAGAATAATCAACAAGTCTTGGCAAACTTGACATTTCCTTTCTAGGGCCATCATTTGTTTATCAGCAGAGATATTTGAAAATGAATAGCCTAGTTAAATAAATAGCATATGATGTTATCGTCGAGAGATAACATTGAAGTACTGGCAGTTCTGGAAGACTTCTAGAAGGGTTAACTGTCAATTAAATTAGTATATTTAGGTGCAGAGATATCTGATGCAGTCGAGAGGCAGTTAGAAAATCGCACGTAAGAACCTAAACAGTAAACATGTTGAGCCGTACTAAACCTTCTAGCAGCAGTAAATATCAATATATTAAAACTACCACACAGCAAAGTGCATGCATCCTTAGGACTTGTACAATTCGCGCATGCGTCCACGCTTCGGCTGACTAAAACCTGATTGACTCAAATACCACACACACTCTCGCCAACAGCTGTCGGCTACACGTGGTTCTCACATTTCCCTCATAACTCGGGGAGTTTGCAGTCACCCGTGAATATCAAGCAACCTCTGTTTTACAACTTCAAGTGGCTCAAAGTTTACACACACAATCCGTCAACACAACATGAATGCCCGCGAGTACCTATGCTTCACAAAACATTAGCTTTATTAGCTTTTTACGCAGCATAGTGATTGTCGCAGCATACCAGAGTGAGGAGGGCATGATTGCAGCAGGAGGAGGGTCCGATCTCCTAATGTTTTCCTAATTTTTTGGGGTCTGAGCTGTCCCCCCCCCCCCCCCCCAATCCAGTATTTGCCTAAGTAGTGTGGAGGAGTCGGCTCTAAGTCGATGCGAACGCTTTGTACTGCCGGGTGCCAGATTCGATCCCAGCCAGTAAAAAAAAGTAACATTGTGTTGGTTTCGACAGTGGTATCAGGGGCCGACCGTCCAGGAGATATGGCAAACTACTGGACGTAAATTTGCCTAGAGAAACCACACAACAGCTAGGGGCTGCTGGGGTTGGTTCTGCAACGTTCTGTAAAGGATACGCAACTAACCTTAGTGTGGGGTAAGACATTGTTAGGGCCCAAACACCCCCCTCCCCCTTGATCCACATCCAATATTTGCCTATGTAGTGTGGGGGAAGACGCTGGTGGGGCCCAAACATTACCCCCCCCCCCCCCCCCATTTTCTTAATGTAAAGGGACCTTGCCGCCCCACTTCATTTTTGTGTGTGCCTAGAGAATATGCAAGACGCGATTGTGTTGTTATAATAGGGGACCTGAAATATTGTCTTCGTGTCGGCTCACCCATGTTGGTGGTAGTAGTCGAACATACACTTTCCGTTTTATGGACTTTCTGTCCACGACTTCTGGGTATGACTCGTCTGTAATGTGATCCTAACTCCTAGACCACGGAGTTTGTGTTGAAACTGTATGAGGGAGACTGAGAACGGAGGGGAAACATTACAGGTGCAGCATGCAGGCTGATAGATTTGCTGCTGTCGCCTTCCTCTTGGCGATGAGCTACGTTATGATGAGCTGACTGTGGTGAAGACTTCCAGGGATTACATGAGCAATGCAGCGGAACAGTCTCCTTCCAGGGATTACATGAGCAATGCAGCGGAACAGTCTCCTTCCAGGGATTACATGAGCAATGCAGCGGAACAGTCTCCTTCCAGGGAGGGAGTGATTCGCTGGGTGGCAGTAGAGGTTCTCGGCGATATTTAGCGGAGGATTGTAGCTTTCACTACATGAGCAATGCAGCGGAACAGTCTCCTTCCAGGGATTACATGGCGGTACAAGCTAGCAATGCAGCGGACTTAACCCACCAGGACTAAGCAACATAAACCATGGATCACACCATACACCTAATAAAACAACGAAGGGAACTGAAAAAGAAAGGAGAACCAATGACAGTAGAATGAAGTATACATTTTTAACACGAGAAATAAGAAAGTACACAAGAAAGGATAAAAATCAGTATGTACAGATTACTGTATTAAAAGAGCAGCATCATAAAAATGGAAGAGATTACGAAATGTTCAAGGAAATGAAGTTATTGACAAGAAATTTTCAACCTCAGTTAAATGTTATTTGTGACAGGATGGGAAATACTTTAACAGAATCAGACAATTCTAGGAAGATGGCAGGAATTGCAGCGGAATGTATGATATGAGTGAGGATATGAATGATATACATGAACCAGTAACAGTAGCAGAACCTGAACCTTCATTAGATGAAATTTCATGGGCAATAAGGAGCCTGAAAAATGGTAAATCACCTGGAGGTGATGAGATACCACTGAATTGATTAAAGCGGGAGGAGAAGAAAGCATAAAAATCTATCATGCATTATGTGAAAAGATATGGAAATATGGTATTTGGCCAAAAGACTGGAAGAGAACTATCTTCATTCCAATACCAAAAAAGGGTGACCTGAAATTATGTACAAACTATCGAACTATTGCCCTGATCAGTCATGCAAGTAAAATTCTACTAAAAATTATAATGAGAAGACTGCATAAGAAAATGGAAGAAGAGATTAATGTAGCTCAGGCTGGATTTAGACAGGGAAGAGGAACAAGAGATCATATATTCAACATGCGTTTAAAATAGAGAAGTGTAGAGAATTTAATTAAATCTGTTCTTATGTTTTGTGGATTATTCAAAAGCATTTGACTGTGTGAGAAGCTTTGGGAAATCATGAGGAATATGGGCTTTCCATCACACATATAGTGCAGCTCATTAAAATGCTCTATCAAGACCAACAAGCAGCAGTTAGATGGAGAGACATCAGACTGGTTTGGCATCAAGCAAGGAGTCCGTCAGGGATGTGTGCTGTCACCGTATTTGTTCAACCTGTACGCCGAAAATATAATGAAAAATGTAAGAGATGATATAAACAGAACAATATGATGCCCTAAACATAGGTGGTCATGAAATACCAGAAATTCGTTATGCTGATGATAAGTATTACTATCAACATCACAAAATGGTTTAGAAAACTTATTAACCTCAAAAGAAATAGTGAAAATCATAACTTATTTCTTAACATAGCAAAAACAAAGATAATGCATACAAACAAAACTGCCATGGAGAAGGAAATATATGTTAATGAGGAAAGATTGGAAGTGGTGGAAAATTTCGAATATCTTGGGTCACTGTTTACAGGTGACACAATGAAAGAAATTAAACGGCGACTATCAATTGCTCTTCAAAGACTAAAACAACTGAATAAATTATGGAATTGTACAGATAAACTACAAAGGTCAGATTTTTAAGAGCATGCATCTTTCCCATTGCAACATACGCCTGTGAGACCTGGACACTTACTAAACAAGCGGAACAACGCATAAATGCATTTGAATATAAATGTTACAGACAGGTTCTAAGAATATCTTGGGTAAAGAAAAGAACAAATGCTGAATATTGAAGAGGGTTGGCTAGTAAAGACAATAAAACAAAGAAAATTGAAATATTTTGGTCACTTGAAACGTCATGGAAGTCTAGAGAGAACAATAATGGAGGGGTATATGCCTGGGAAGAGAGGAAGAGGAAGGCCAAGGAGAAGATGGGTGCAGGATGTGGCAGATGATCTCCAGATGGGTGTATCAGACGCAGGACATCTTGCTCAGGATAGGAAGGTTTTCCGGAGGGTTGTTATGGCAGCGAGGTTCCGCGAGGGACATGCTACTGAATGAATGAATGAATGATACCTTATGACTCAGGGCTATTCAGCCGATCGTTGCTAAAATAGTGAAATGTAGTTATTAAAAAAAAAAAAAAAAAATGTAATCAATGTTTCTGTATAAATCTTCAAAAACAAGTTGTGTCGATTGTGACAATAGTAAATGTTTGTCAGGGGGCTGTAATTGCGGAGATAAAAGGGAACCGGCTTAGGAACATAAAATTTAATTACTTCAGGGTAAAAGTTCGTTCCCACTTCGTTCAAATAGCAAAACTCGCCTGTTTCAAGCCACATGTAATACGATAGGCTGGAAGGAATCAAGTAACTGGTAGGAAACAACCGCTTCACTGGAAGGTCATTAAAGTTGAGATATTTATTGGCAATTGGTCTGGATCGCGTACGGACATACCAGCACGGTCCTGACAAAGCTTAGATTACAGAGAAGCTTTCCCTAATGGTGGCCACTAGTACACACAAACTAATGACATAAAGTGCAACAGAACATCAGTGACACTGGACACCGCAGAATACCTGCTAGTGATCTTGTCATCAGATTTTAAAAAGAAACATTTTTTCGAGAACGTCCAGTCACATACAAGTCACAGTCAGACGTAGATTGCCGGACGCGATTGTATAGTAACAAACTGAATCAGTGACCGTGTTTTAAATTATCTACTTTCAATACTTTAGTGAAATACTTGATGCCATGGCTATTACTAGTAAGAAAGCAAAGTGGGAATGTGAAAAATCGTGCATTCAACGATGACTGGAAACTGAAATACGTATTAATTTGACCAACTATGCCTAATTCAAAACCAGTATACTTGCTGTTTTATTTCTTCAACACAGGACTCGGCAACTCTAACCGAATGATATCATTATTTAAAACAGCTGAGAATAATTTCAACAACAGATTTGATGACTTCAATATCCCAAACAATGTGATGATTTTGGTTCGAGACCCTTTTGGAATCCCTCCTGCTGGTGATTTTTCTTCCAATTATAAGAAGCTGATATCCTCTGTTGATGAAGGTTCTCTGCAGTTAGAACTTGTGGATATCCAAAGTTCCAGCGCAGTGAATGAATGTTTTCAAAAAAGTGGCAACGACAAGTTTTGTTATGAGAGGATTCAACAGGAGCAGTTCGCTAATGCTGGAAAGTTGCTGTAATCACGCTCACCATAGTTGGCTCAACTTTCACTTGTGAATCAAGCTTCTCACACATGAATGTCACCAAGACAAACAGTCGGAGCTCACTGAGCAATGATAGGCTGCAGGATTGTATGAGAATTGTTCTCACTTCACAATAGCCAATATTTTTTAATTTAGCTCAAAAACGAAAATGCAACATTTCCCATTAAACACATTTTGCATCTTTATACCTTTCGGTTTCTTCTGCGGTACATGAAACCAACTGTGGACAGTTATTATTAATATTAGGATAATATAATGGTAAGTGACAAAGGTCACGTTTATTTATGATCCCAACGACAAGTTGGAAATACGTGTATTTTAATTAAAAGTGATCCCTGTGTGGGTTCCGGGAGCCTATTGTGAGGAAACGAGAATAGACCCACTGCCGACCCACAAGAATGTTGCAAGAGTCGACTAATTGGGAGCTTCCTTCGAAGTCAGAGTATATCTGCTTGAGAGCCAAGGAACCAACAGTCTGCATGCAAATGAGTCAGCCGTGTAAAACGGATGTGTACACAACACACAGTTTCTAGAACAAGACTAGAATCCAGAAGTGGACGAACAATCAGAACTTTCCGCCGGAATTACCAGCCGGTGAATACGAAGTAAAAGAAGAATTAAAAGTGAGTATTAATTATTCGTTACAGAAGTTTGTAGTACACTTTACATTATAATGGTTTACAACACTGCTTCATTTATATAAGCTAAGTCCTAGGCGTAATAGTTTTCTAGTGTATTAAATCTACGCATTAAAAATGTTGTCAATAGTAGTGTGGGCTGGGGCCACTGGCCCGCGACGATCTCCATGTTTATTGTTTGGGTCCGCGGGCAAACAGTTGAAGAACCCTGCGCCTTATGTCATGCACACGCACATTTCGTATCTCTCAAGTAAACGAGCTCCTGGTAACGGGCTTGCTTGTTGCGCATGCCTGGAACCACCGGAAGCTGGAGAATTCCAACAGACTCCAAGTCTGAACGCAGCGCCCGGAGAAGTTGTGTTTGTTTTAATGATCATCTGTTGATTACAGGCACCCGCAAGCTGTAAGATTACAAGACTTGTAAGATGTCTCTGTTCAAACATTTCTGTTCGTTGTAAATGTCTAACCTGTTAGTTATTTGCTTTTTTTCAAAAAATAAATTATAGGGAAACTCTAGCCATAACCATAGGCTGCTTGGACTAGACTAGCCCATTTTTTGTAGATACTTTAGGTACTTCAGTCAAATTTTTAAAATGCCCTCTACACCAATAAAACCAGCACAGTTAGATAGCTGTAAACAATCTCTTTCCAATGGTACCTCATTTAGGCTTGTATGTCATTTCTGAGCTGAGATATGTAGGTTTTTGTGGAGATGAGATGTAAGAAACAGCCGCTAAAACTTGTGACCCAGAAACAAGAAGTTTTTTGACTGCGCAACCTACTGCGCAGTTCTGTATCGGCTTTGTTGACATTGGACTGTCATTGGACAAGATGGCAGGCAGTGAGACTCAGCTCACTCAGCCGCATGCGATTGCCTAAAAAATGTCACTGTAAATCTAAACAGCCAGAGTCGGTAAAAAAATTTAATATGCAAATGTAAAATTGGACGGAGAATTCAACTGTAACTAGCATTACCACAACTGGTAATGTTTAAGGCCTAAAGCCAACCTCGAATTTACCGCTATTTTCAATCAAACTGATGACTAACAGAAAAACAGAGAAGTCCGGCTGTCGTAGACATGCGCTGTTAATCGGGTTCCCCCACGCTGTTTTCAGCTATTTATAGCTGGTCCAAATTCCCACCAATGGCAAAATTTCATGAGAGATTTGGACCCATACGGAAACCAGCCGAGATTTCCCGAACAAGTTCTGAACGGTTTCCGGGTAACGGAACTTGCCGAAAAGACCGCAAATTGTCGAAACTGTAGTCCCTAGATACTTTAGTCAAATTTTCAAAATGCCCTCTACACCAATAAAACCAGCACAGTTAGATAGCTGTAAACAATCTCTTTCCAACGGTACCTCATTTAGGCTTGTATGTCATTTATGAGCTGAGATATGTAGGTTTTTGTGAAGATTAGATGCAAAAAACAGCTGCTAAAACTTGCCTCCCAGAAACAAGAAGTTTTCTCTGCGCAACCAAACTGCGCACTTATCGTTTTGGCTTTGTTTACATTGGACTGTCATTGGACAAGATGGCAGCCAATGACGAATGAAACACAGCCACATAATAGCGATTGCCTGAAAAATTCAATTATAACTAACATTACCATGTTTAGTAACAGTTAAAGCCTAAAGCCAACCTTGAATACTAAACCGCTATTTTCAATCAAACTGATGTAACAGAAAAACAGAGGACGTCCGGCTGTCGTACACATGCGCTGTTAATCGGGGTCGTTCCCGCCGTTTTCAGCTGTTTATAGCTGGTGAAAATCACACCAATCGCAAAATTTCATGAGAGATTAGGACCCATCCCGAAACCCCAGCTGACATTTCCGAAGCAAGTTTCAAACGGTTTCCATGGTAACGGAATTTGCCAAAAAGATCGCAAATTTCCGAAACTGTAGTCGCTACATTTTGCATTTCTTGCAATCAATAAAAAAGTTGGCTCTCCTCCGAACTTCTATCCGAAATTATGGCGGCTAAGCAAATAGCCTAACAGGGCCTCAGTCGTGTGTAAAATGCGGACTTTCTGCCAAGGAATAAGTCGCGGCAAAACTAGGATCAGCTCCAAATAACGAAACAAATGCTCTAACAGGGTCTCAGCGATATGTTAATTGTGGACATGTTTCTGCGACTGTGCCGCACCGCCAACAATATACCCTGCGCCGCTACACGCGGGCGGATGGGGTGCTAAACTAGATGGATGTGCATCATAAACAGCAGCTACCGCATCTCCTGCAACTTCCTCTAATTTATTTGCTTGTGAGTCCCAGGCATCTAGTTTAGATCCCCATCCATGCCTCTATGCGCGGCGCGGGGAATACTGTCGGCGATGAGTTTAACCGCATTTAGCGCATGCCGAAAAGTGTGAAGACAACAACGTCGGAGCACGTAGTCTCCCCGCCATGTGGCTATTATCGTAGAAACGCTTGAAATTGTCAACGGTCGCAATTATCGTCTGGTACTATTGTCTGCAGTGTTGCATCTCTTGAAATTGTCAGGTAATCCTAGTTTTGCCAATATTTGCTTGGCCACCATAATATGGGGTAGAAGTTCGGAGGAGAGTCGAAAGTTGTGGGTGACAGACTTGATATGATATAGCCACATCACTCAGCTAATTAATTGTCAGTACTCTCCAATATGCGACAACAAACAGGGGAAATCCACAGGTCACTGGACAGTCTAATATTTCATGGTAGCTAGATAAAGCGTATAGTGTAGTAATTTGGCATTTTGTTTGCCCTGCAGTTTTGTGCTGTGCAGTTCTCACCTTTCTGTGCTTCTGTTTTGTGTACTGTGCATTCTTGTTCTGTGTGCTGTGCATTCTTGTTCTGTGTGCTGTGCATTCTTGTTCTGTGTGTTGTGCATTCTTGTTCTGTGTACTGTGCATTCTTGTTCTGTGTGTTGTGCATTCTTGTTCTGTGTGTTGTGCATTCATGTTCTGTGTGTTGTGCATTCTTGTTCTGTGTGTTGTGCATTCTTGTTCTGTGTGTTGTGGACTCTTGTTCTGTGTGTTGTGGACTCTTGTTCTGTGTGTTGTGGACTCTTGTTCTGTGTGTTGTAGACTCTTGTTCTGTGTGTTGTGGATTCTTGTTCTGTGTGTTGTAGACTCTTGTTCTGTGTGTTGTGGATTCTTGTTCTGTGTGTTGTGGATTCTTGTTCTGTGTGCTGTGCATTCTTGTTCTGTGTGTTGTGCATTCTTGTTCTGTGTACTGTGCATTCTTGTTCTGTGTGTTGTGCATTCTTGTTCTGTGTGTTGTGCATTCTTGTTCTGTGTGTTGTGCACTCTTGTTCTGTGTGTTGTGGACTCTTGTTCTATGTGTTGTGGACTCTTGTTCTGTGTGTTGTAGACTCTTGTTCTGTGTGTTGTGGATTCTTGTTCTGTGTGTTGTGGACTCTTGTTCTGTGTGTTGTGGATTCTTGTTCTGTGTGTTGTGGATTCTTGTTCTGTGTGTTGTGGACTCTTGTTCTGTGTGTTGTGGATTCTTGTTCTGTGTGTTGTGGACTCTTGTTCTGTGTGTTGTGGACTCTTGTTCTGTGTGTTGTGGACTCTTGTTCTGTGTGTTGTGGACTCTTGTTCTGTGTGTTGTGGATTCTTGTTCTGTGTGTTGTGGACTCTTGTTCTGTGTGTTGTGGATTCTTGTTCTGTGTGTTGTGGATTCTTGTTCTGTGTGTTGTGGACTCTTGTTCTGTGTGTTGTGGATTCTTGTTCTGTGTGTTGTGGATTCTTGTTCTGTGTGCTGTGCATTCTTGTTCTGTGTGTTGTGCATTCTTGTTCTGTGTGCTGTGCATTGTTGTTCTGTGTGTTGTGGACTCTTGTTCTGTGTGTTGTGGACTCTATGTGCAGTTGGGAGGATGCAGTTTGTCATGGTTGTCTGTTTTGCCGGGGAGGAGGAGGATGTTCTTTTGCAATTTGTTTGGGTCAAACTCTGTGTGTGCAATCGGCAGGATAAATTGCCAATTGGGGTACTTTGGGGGGGGGGCCCTAAAAAGTGCCAATCATTCTAGATGCATATACTGTTGAGTTAACATACTGACTTTCAGAATAATTTTATACGTTAGTGTTTGGGTTAGGATTTATGTTTTTTGCTAATGATTGGGAGAAGCATATCTGCTTTTCTGACTGGAACACAAAACATAAAGCACTCACCTGTTTTGTGACAGATGCCACCAAATACCCACTGTTCTAGAAGCACTCATCCTACATGATTTTCCCATCTTTCATCAATCTCAACAGTGGTGTTCTCTCCGCTGGTCACGGCAGGATTCAACAATAATGTAGTGGCACAAACCCCCAGTAAGTTGTTGCTCCACTCCACCGTTGTATTCTTCGACATGCCCAGCTCTGCTTGGCAAAATTCAGTGTTTGTCAACTCGTGAGATCAGTAGTACAGAAACAGAGTGATCTGTCGGTAAGGCAGGCGCGACCCTTCCAGCCATGTTCCTTGCCTGAACAGTATGTTTGGATACAGGTAGACTTTCCACATCGCTCTCGATCGTGGCGTTCGGTCAGCGATAACATCATTGCATAATTATTGTCACAACGCTTGGTACTATGCAGAATGCCATGATGTTGCAGGAAAGCAATGCTGCTCTTCTTGTCAGTCACCGATGCAGCTAATTCAAGGACATTCATGACGATGAAGACTGAACACAAGCCGCTAGAGAGAAGCCACGGGAAGAAGAAACTGCGAAAACCTTGGCAGCGCCTTGTAAGACACACAGAAAGCCGGGAAATACAGACCGCTGGGAAACCCGGTTCTTACCACCCTAAAAATTATTGGACTGTCACGTGACATCATGTATGATCAGCTATTTGGAAAGAACCCCAAAAAACACCCAGTTTGCCTAGTTGTTCCCAGGCCAAACTTCCTCGAAAATTATTAGATTTGATATCATTGAAATGTGGTAAGGATGGGGGATGTCTACAACTGGGGGGGGGGGGGGGGGGGAATGGTTACAATCAACAATGGATATTCTTAGTTTTTTTTTTTTTTTAATTGATATTTGTCTTGTTTATTTATTTGATCCTTGCATCCAGCAACAACACGTTGTCTATCTTGATCTTTCTTTACCTGGGGTGTCTTGCCGTCATTGTCAGTTAGAACAAGATTTATGTTTTTGCTAATGATAGGGAGAAGCATATCTGCTTTTCTGACTGGAAAAGATTGGAAGTTAGAATAAGATTATCTAATAGAATCAAATTGTTACAGCAAGAGATGATGAACCGCATCAACATGATGGATCAAATCCACCTAGTCGGTGAGGAGGAAGATGACTACGCTGGCTTTAATGACTACAATGCTGCTCTTGACACTGAGGTAGGTCTCTTAAAACTGAGGTAGGTCTCTTGACACTGAGGTGGGTCTCTTGACACTGAGGTAGGTCTCCTGACCCTGAGATAGGTCTCTTGACACTGAGGTGGGTCTCTTGACACTGAGGTAGGTCTGTGCTGACCTGAAGATCCGGGTTTTTTTTTTAATTATCTCAATACAAGAACTTGGTTACTGATTGTGGATGAGGTTAAACTTGTTTTTATTTAAGCAGTTTTGGTCGTTAGTCTGCAGAGGACGTCCAGGTGTGTGTAGTAATGAGCAGATTTATCGATTAGTTGCTGCAGTCTCTCTAGCAAATATGGTATTTTCAAAAAGTAATTGATCTGGTATTTAGACTGCTGAATCTAATCAAGCATTTGACATTTCCTCTTATGGTGAAGGTATAGGGGACCTTTCAGCACTGTCTGAGTGTTGTGACGAGCAGAGAGCTTCAATCGCTGGCAGTCAGAATATAGGTCAACTGGAAACTGTTTAAAATTGTAATAATGATTCGCTCAGCTGTGATGTGATCTGATGTGGTGGGATGTGATCTGATGTGGTGGGATGTGATCAGATGTGATCTGGTGTGGTGGGAAATGATCTGATGTGGTGGGATGTGATCTGTTGTTTTGTGATCTGATGTGGTGGGATGTGATCTGTTGTGGTGTGATCTGATGTGGTGGGATGCGATGTGATCTGATGTGGTGGGATGTGATCTGATGTGATCTGTGTGGTGGGATGTGATCTGATGTGGTGGAATGTGATGTGGTGTGTGATGTGGTGGGATGTGATGTGATGTTCTCTTGTTTTTGCTACAGGATTTAGTCCATGATGAGACTTTCCAGAAGGCAGTTCTTAGGACAAGCCATGGCAGACGACCACCTGTATGTACACATTTTCAGACTTTAATACAATAATTTGTTTTAATCACACAGATAAAGTCTGTTGGTTTGTTGTTTTTTTTTTTTTTTTTAATTTATTTCTCGTTCTTTCTTGAGGAAAATGTATGTGTCCTACCATTACTCATTTCTTTCTGGAGGGAAATCTTGATTGTGCCATGTCCATTAACAAGTTGTTTTATTTGTTGAAATAATATGTCAAGATTCTCAGTGAGTCAGGGAAGGGGTGTCTTTGCTAATGAAATGGGGATAATAGCTTCAGGTAGATGAAGACTACAGGTTCAGGTATGAAGATGGAGACTACAGGCTCGGGTTTCACTCTGGCTGTGAGGGTGGCTAGTGGGTGTTCAGATCATCAGAGCAATGAGTGTGTTTGATTCATATTCCCTTTGTGCATCTGCCTGAAAGGCGAGGAACCAGCATTCTGCATACAGATAAGCCAGATCTGTAAAATGGATGTGCACACATGACTCAAGTTCCTGAACAAAACCAAATTCTACAGTGGGATGAACAACCTGAACTTGCTGCCAAAATTTACATTCGGTGAACACAAAGAAGAAAATATAAATATTACGTACAGTTAAAAATGGACAGACATATTAGGTCCCAAGTATAGACCAATCTCTTGAGAAAAATCATGTATTGATCTACTGTCAGAGTTATGCTTTTGTATGAGGCAGTGGGTAAACAGATCCATCAGCCTCAAGCTGGGGATCACCAGAACTGTAAGAGTTTAAAATCATTGACAGATGGGGATCTCTGGAACCATGAGAGTCTGCAATCATTGACAGATGGGGATCTCTGGAACCATGAGAGTCTGCAATCATTGACAGATGGGGATCTCTGGAACCATGAGAGTCTGCAATCATTGACAGATGGGGATCTCTGGTAAAGTGAGAGTCTGCAATCATTGACAGATGGGGATCTATGGAACTATGAGAGTCTGCAATCATTGACAGATGGGGATCTCTGGAACAGTGAGAGTCTGCAATCATTGACAGATGATATCTCTGGAACCATGAGAGTCTGCAATCATTGACAGATGGGGATTTCTGGTACAGTGAGAGTCTGCAATCATTGACAGATGGGGATCTCTGGAACAGTGAGAGTCTGCAATCATTGACAGATGGGGATCTCTGGAACAGTGAGAGTCTGGAATCATTGACAGATGGGGATCTCTGGAACAGTGAGAGTCTGCAATCATTGACAGATGGGGATCAATGGAACAGTGAGAGTCTGGAATCATTGACAGATGGGATCTCTGGAACCATGAGAGTCTGCAATCATTGACAGATGGGGATCTCTGGAACCATGAAAGTCTGCAATCATTGACAGATGGGGATCTCTGGAACTATGAGAGTCTGGAATCATTGACAGATGGAGATCTCTGGAACCATGAGAGTCTGCAATCATTGACAGATGGGGATCATGGAGCTGTGAGAGTCTGCAATCATTGACAGATGGGGATCATGGAGCTGTGAGAGTCTGCAATCATTGACAGATGGGGATCATGGTGCTGTAAGAATCTGGAATCATTGACAGATGGAGATCTCTGGAACCATGAGAGTCTAGAATCATTGACAGATGGGGATCATGGAGCTGTGAGAGTCTGCAATCATTGACAGATGGGGATCATGGAGCTGTGAGAGTTTGCAATCATTGACAGATGGGGATCATGGAGCTGTGAGAGTCTGCAATCATTGACAGATGGGGATCTCTGGAACAGTGAGAGTCTGCAATCATTGACAGATGGGGATCTCTGGAACAGTGAGAGTCTGCAATCATTGACAGATGGGGATCTCTGGAACAGTGAGAGTCTGCAATCATTGACAGATGGGGATCATGGAGCTGTGAGAATCTGGAATCATTGACAGATGGGGATCTCTGGAACCATGAGAGTCTGCAATCATTGACAGATGGGGATCATGGAGCTGTAAGAATCTGGAATCATTGACAGATGGGGATCTCTGGAACCATGAGAGTCTGCAATCATTGACAGATGATATATCTGGAACCATGAGAGTCTGCAATCATTGACAGATGGGGATAACTGGAACCATGAGAGTCTGCAGTCATTGACAGATGGGGATCATGGAGCTGTGAGAGTCTGCAATCATTGACAGATGGGGATCTCTGGAACAGAGAGTCTGCAATCATTGACAGATGGGGATCATGGAGCTGTGAGAGTCTGCAATCATTGACAGATGGGGATCATGGAGCTGTGAGAGTCTGCAATCATTGACAGATGGGGATCATGGAGCTGTGAGAGTCTGCAATCATTGACAGATGGGGATCATGGAGCTGTGAGAGTCTGCAATCATTGACAGATGGGGATCATGGAGCTGTGAGAGTCTGCAATCATTGACAGATGGGGATCATGGAGCTGTGAGAGTCTGCAATCATTGACAGATGGGGATCATGGAGCTGTGAGAGTCTGGAATCATTGACAGATGGGGATCATGGAGCTGTGATAGTCTGCAATCATTGACAGTAGACCTTAAAGTGAGCACATAGTTGACAGCTGCCATGGACAAAGTTATAAAATCTAACTATATTTGAATATTTATACAATATAAATGCTTTATATTCATGTAGAAGACAAGGGGTAACCAGAATATCTTCCTGAGAATAGGTTAATGACCAGTTGCAGTAAATTACCTGAAAATTATTCACAGACTCAAGCCAAACTTTGAGCCACAACTCTGGCAACAGCAGCCAGAGGACGCATGGCATTATCTTCATCCATGGGCAGGCCTGGCAGTGGGATTGCTATCCAAGCCGGCCAGGCTCGACCCATGACAGCCGTCAGAGCTGCCGGCTTTACTTCTGCTGGCAACAGACGTAAGTTGCTCTGGGTTTCTTTGTACTCTATAACCTTATAAAGTGGGTGTCTGTCCTTTGTCTGGGTCTTTGGTGCATATTTTTCTGTACCTGTTTGTTTGTACTCCATAATCTTTTAAAGTATGTGTCTGGGTTTTTGGTGCATATGTTTCTGTACCAGTTTCTTTGTAACATTTATTTCTTTTTTATTTTTGTCACTGCAGTTGTCTCTTTGCTACATGTTCCTTTAACTGTCTCTTTTTGAAGCCTGTCTTGTTTCTTTATCACTGTCTGTGTTATTCCTGTTTCTTTTCCGGTCTCTTGTTGTAGTTTGTTACATTGTTCCTCACACGTATGTATTACTGCTCAGTGAGGTTGTATTCTCTCCCCCCCCCTCCCTTTTTCCTTTCCCATGTGTATCTCTCTGTCTCTTATTGTATTTCTCTGGTGCTAAAAAATGTGTCTCTGTCTTTGTCTGCTTCTCTCTTTTATCTTTTAATACCTATACCTTTCTGAATCGTTATTTATGTTTCCATCTGAATATGTTCTGTTGTGTCTGTCAGTCACACACTGCAACTGAAGTTTTCATAATTCTTTTTCAGCCGGAGTGCCCTTTGACCCCTTCAACCAATCAGGCAAAGGGCCAGCGCCACCACTGGAGGCTAAAGCAGAAGACAGGTCAGCAGACCTTATGCGGACATTTTTTCATCTTTACTGTTATTTCTATTTCGACAGTCATCATGCTCTATTTGCTGCTGCCCCTCTACTTCTTCTCCTTCAGTACTTACTCTATCTGCTGCTGCCCCTCTACTTCTTCTCCTTCAGTACATACTCTATCTGCTGCTGCCCCTCTACTTCTTCTCCTTCAGTACATACTCTATCTGCTGCTGCCCCTCTACTTCGTCTTCAGTACATACTCTATCTGCTGCTGCCCCTCTACTTCTTCTCCTTCAGTACATACTCTATCTGCTGCTGCCCCTCTACTTCTTCTCCTTCAGTACATACTCTATCTGCTGCTGCCCCTCTACTTCTTCTCCTTCAGTACATACTCTATCATACTCTATCTGCTGCTGCCCCTTTACTTCTTCTCCTTCAGTACATACTCTATCTGCTACTGCCCCTTTACTTCTTCTCCTTCAGTACATACTCTATCTGCTGCTGCCCCTCTACTTCTTCTCCTTCAGTACATACTCTATCTGCTGCTGCCACTCTACTTCTTCTCCTTCAGTACATACTCTATCATACTCTATCTGCTGCTGCCCCTCTACTTCTTCTCCTTCAGTACATACTCTATTTGCTACTGCCCCTTTACTTCTTCTCCTTCAGTACATACTCTATCATACTCTATCTGCTGCTGCCCCTTTTCTTCTTCTCCTTTAGTACATACTCTATCTGCTGCTGCCCCTCTACTTCTTCTCCTTCAGTACATACTCTATCTGCTGCTGCCCCTCTACTTCTTCTCCTTCAGTACATACTCTATCTGCTGCTGCCCCTCTACTTCTCCTTCAGTACATACTCTATCTGCTACTGCCCCTCTACTTCTTCTCCTTCAGTACATACTCTATCTGCTACTGCCCCTCTACTTCTTCTCCTTCAGTACATTATCTGCTGCTGCCCCTCTACTACTTCTCCTTCAGTACATACTCTATCTGCTGCTGCCCCTCTACTTCTTCTCCTTTAGTACATACTCTATCTGCTGCTGCCCCTCTACTTTTCCTTTAGTACATACTCTATCTGCTGCTGCCCCTCTACTTCTTCTCCTTCAGTACATACTCTATCTGCTGCTGCCCCTCTACTTCTTCTCCTTCAGTACATACTCTATCTGCTGCTGCCCCTCTACTTCTTCTCCTTCAGTACATACTCTATCTGCTGCTGCCCCTCTACTTCTACTTCAGTACATACTCTATCTGCTGCTGCCCCTCTACTTCTTCTCTTCAGTACAAACTCTATCTGCTGCTGCCCCTCTACTTCTTCTCCTTCAGTACATACTCTATCTGCTGCTGCTCCTCTACTTCTCCTTCAGTACATACTCTATCTGCTACTGCCCCTCTACTTCTTCTCCTTCAGTACATACTCTATCTGCTGCTGCCCCTCTACTTCTTCTCCTTCAGTACATACTCTATCTGCTACTGCCCCTTTACTTCTTCTCCTTCAGTACATACTCTATCATACTCTATCTGCTGCTGCCCCTCTACTTCTTCTCCTTCAGTACATACTCTATCTGCTGCTGCCCCTCTACTTCTTCTCCTTCAGTACATACTTCATAACTGATGGCTTGCCTCTTTAAAGCAGTTAGCATAGCTGTAAGTGTTGACCAATCACAGATGACTTCTTCTTCATTTCTTCATTTAGTGCTTTGGGTGTTAAGGGATATATATATCAAGGCCTCTTGAACCATAGACACGTCTCGCTGTTGTTGTAGAGTGTTTTTGATGGCTTGTGGTCCAATCTTGCGGACTCACAAGGGACTTCTTGTAGGTTTTTCAATTTTTGTTGAGCAAAATGAAGGTGTCCCATAGGGAACAAACTCTGCAATTTTACTGCAGTGTTTTTTATTTGTGCCTGGGCTGTTGTACCAGGATATTCACAATTGGTTTGTTTGTGCCTACAGCTGTTGTACCATGATATTCAGAAATAGCTTGTTTGTGCTTGAGCTGTTGTACCATGATATTCACAAATGGCTTGTTTGTGCTTGGGCTGTTGTACCATGATATTCACAAATGGCTTGTTTGTGCTTGAGCTGTTGTACCATGATATTCACAAATGGCTTGTTTGTGCTTGGGCTGTTGTACCATGATATTCACAAATGGCTTGTTTGTGCTTGAGCTGTTGTACCATGATATTCACAATTGGTTTGTTTGTGCCTACAGCTGTTGTACCATGATATTCACAAATGGCTTGTTTGTGCTTGAGCTGTTGTACCATGATATTCACAAATGGCCTGTTTGTGCTTGAGCTGTTGTACCATGATATTCACAAATGGCTTGTTTGTGCTTGGGCTGGACAAACACCATATGCAATACATTGTGCTTGTTTACGGCCAGCTCATTATAAATGACTACTTACTTCCATCACTTCCATTGCAATCCTGGTGGTCAATTTTGGTGTTTGCATCTCTAGAGGCAGCCTTATGCATTTACTGCATGCACATGCATATTTCTGGATTGTGCTCGGACTAGTTTGTTTGTTGATTAGTTTGTCAAATGGGACAGTGGGGGACATTCCTTGTGATTGTCACTGGCACAGGAATAAAGAAGAGCTAGTGCCACTCATTTGTAGTTAAGTTGAAACCGTAGTTATTGCTGCTAGCACCACCTATTTCATAATGGGCCCTGAAGAGGTTACAAAGGACCTACTAGATGGTGATAAGTCTGTGTTGACATTTGTGATAGTTGTTGTGGTGATTGTCAGTGACTGTTTGTGATAATTGTTATAGTGATTGTCAGTGACTGTTTGTGATAATTGTTATAGTGATTGTCAGTGACTGTTTGTGATAATTGTTATAGTGATTGTCAGTGACTGTTTGTGATAATTGTTATAGTGATTGTCAGTGACTGTTTGTGATAATTGTTATAGTGATTGTCAGTGACTGTTTGTGATAATTGTTATAGTGATTGTCAGTGACTGTTTATGATGGTTGTTGTAGTGATTGTTAGTGACTGTTTCTTGTGGTTGTTGTAGTGATTGTTAGTGACTGTTTCTGGTGGTTGTTGTAGTGATTGTCAGTGACTGTTTGTGAGAGTTGTTGTAGTGATTGTCAGTGACTGTTTCTTGTAGTTGTTGTAGTGATTGTTAGTGACTGTTTCTGGTGGTTGTTGTAGTGATTGTCAGTGACTGTTTGTGAGAGTTGTTGTAGTGATTGTCAGTGACTGTTTGTGAGAGTTGTTGTGGTGATTGTCAGTGACTGTTTGTGAGAGTTGTTGTAGTGATTGTCAGTGACTGTTTGTGAGAGTTGTTGTAGTGATTGTCAGTGACTGTTTGTGAGAGTTGTTGTAGTGATTGTCAGTGACTGTTTGTGAGAGTTGTTGTAGTGATTGTCAGTGACTGTTTGTGATGGTTGTTGTGGTGATTGTCAGTGACTGTTTGTGATGGTTGTTGTGGTGATTGTCAGTGACTGTTTGTGATGGTTGTTGTGGTGATTGTCAGTGACTGTTTGTGATGGTTGTTGTGGTGATTGTCAGTGACTGTTTGTGATGGTTGTTGTAGTGATTGTCAGTGACTGTTTGTGATAGTTGTTGTGGTGATTGTCAGTGACTGTTTGTGAGAGTTGTTGTGGTGATTGTCAGTGACTGTTTGTGATGGTTGTTGTAGTGATTGTCAGTGACTATTTGTGATAGTTGTTGTGGTGATTGTCAGTGACTGTTTGTGATGGTTGTTGTGGTGATTGTCAGTGACTGTTTGTGAGAGTTGTTGTGGTGATTGTCAGTGACTGTTTGTGATGGTTGTTGTGGTGATTGTCAGTGACTATTTGTGATAGTTGTTGTAGTGATTGTCAGTGACTGTTTGTGAGAGTTGTTGTGGTGATTGTCAGTGACTGTTTGTGATAGTTGTTGTGGTGATTGTCAGTGACTGTTTGTGATGGTTGTTGTGGTGATTGTCAGTGACTGTTTGTGATGGTTGTTGTGGTGATTGTCAGTGACTGTTTGTGATGGTTGTTGTGGTGATTGTCAGTGACTGTTTGTGATGGTTGTTGTGGTGATTGTCAGTGACTGTTTGTGATGGTTGTTGTGGTGATTGTCAGTGACTGTTTGTGAGAGTTGTTGTGGTGATTGTCAGTGACTGTTTGTGATGGTTGTTGTGGTGATTGTCAGTGACTGTTTGTGAGAGTTGTTGTGGTGATTGTCAGTGACTGTTTGTGATGGTTGTTGTGGTGATTGTCAGTGACTGTTTGTGAGAGTTGTTGTGGTGATTGTCAGTGACTGTTTGTGATGGTTGTTGTGGTGATTGTCAGTGACTGTTTGTGATGGTTGTTGTGGTGATTATCAGTGACTGTTTGTGAGAGTTGTTGTAGTGATTGTCAGTGACTGCTTGTGATGGCTGTTGTGGTGATTATCAGTGACTCTTTGTAACAAATGAAATCTTGCTGCAGACAGTGGGTGATGGGTTCACTGACATATAGCAGTGTCCATTTATGTTTAGTAGGTATGTTCACTTCACTGACAGAAGATATTGTTCTCTCTAGCCCTGAGGAGAAGATCCGACACTTGGAGAGAACAGTCAATGAACTGATAGAGGAAAGCTTTTTGGCCAACAGTCGTGGAGAACTTCAGCTGGTGAGTTTGTCATCTTCATGGAAGTCTTTGTGTTTCCTAAAGACAGGATTACAGTTCTTCTCCTTCTCCATCATATTGTTGACCTTGGTGCTGATATTCTATCGTAAGCAGGTGTTGGTTGTATGACTTGTTGCCTCGTGTGTCTTGTCAACACAGTGGTACAGGGCCACAGGTTGACAGGTTCCTAGCAGAGGAAGAATTATGGTCCCACTCTAGCTCTAAGGCTGGACTCTGTCCCCTGACTGGGTGTCTCTGATAGCAAGAAAGGAGACCAACCTCACAGTGGGTGTCTCTGATAGCAAGGAAAGAGACCAACCTCACAGTGAGTGTATCTGATAGCTAGGAAAGAGACCAACCTCACAGTGGGTGTCTCTGATAGCTAGGAAAGAGACCAACCTCACAGTGGGTGTCTCTGATAGCAAGGAAAGAGACCAACCTCACAGTGAGTGTATCTGATAGCTAGGAAAGAGACCAACCTCACAGTGGGTGTCTCTGATAGCTGGGAAAGAGACCAACCTCACAGTGGGTGTATCTGATAGCTAGGAAAGAGACCAACCTCACAGTGGGTGTCTCTGATAGCAAGGAAGGAGGCCAACCTCTCAGTGGGTGTTTCTGATAGCAAGAAAAGAGACCAACCTCACAGTGGGTGTCTCTGATAGCTAGGAAAGAGACCAACCTCACAGTGGGTGTCTCTGATAGCAAGGAAGGTGACCAACCTCACAGTGGGTGTCTCTGATAGCAAGGAAAGAGGCCAACCTCACAGCTTCATTTTGCTGTGATGCACAATCTATCACACTCCAGCAAGTATGTTGCTGTGATGCACAATCTATCACACTCCAGCAAGTATGTTGCTGTGATGCACAATCTGTCACACTCCAGCAAGTATGTTGCTGTGATACACAATCTATCACACTCCAGCAAGTATGTTGCTGTGATACACAATCTATCACACTCCAGCAAGTATGTTGCTGTGATGCACAATCTGTCACACTCCAGCAAGTATGTTGCTGTGATACACAATCTATCACACTCCAGCTAGTATGTTGCTGTGATACACAATCTATCACACTCCAGCAAGTATGTTGCTGTGATGCACAATCTGTCACACTCCAGCAAGTATGTTGCTGTGATACACAATCTATCACACTCCAGCAAGTATGTTGCTGTGATGCACAATCTATCACACTCCAGCAAGTATGTTGCTGTGATACACAATCTATCACACTCCAGCTAGTATGTTGCTGTGATACACAATCTATCACACTCCAGCAAGTATGTTGCTGTGATGCACAATCTATCACACTCCAGCAAGTATGTTGCTGTGATACACAATCTATCACACTCCAGCAAGTATGTTGCTGTTATGCACTATCTATCACACTCCAGCAAGTATGTTGCTGTGATACACAATCTATCACTCCAGCAAGTATGTTGCTGTGATACACAATCTATCACACTCCAGCAAGTATGTTGCTGTGATACACAATCTATCACACTCCAGCAAGTATGTTGCTGTGATATACAATCTATCACACTCCAGCAAGTATGTTGCTGTGATGCACAATCTATCACACTCCAGCAAGTATGTTGCTGTGATGCACAATCTATCACACTCCAGCAAGTATGTTGCTGTGATGTACAATCTATCACACTCCAGCAAGTATGTTGCTGTGATGTACAATCTATCACACTCCAGCACGTATGTTGCTGTGATGCACAATCTATCACACTCCAGCAAGTATGTTGCTGTGATGCACAATCTATCACACTCCAGCAAGTATGTTGCTGTGATGCACAATCTATCACACTCCAGCAAGTATGTTGCTGTGATGTACAATCTATCACACTCCAGCAAGTATGTTGCTGTGATGCACAATCTATCACACTCCAGCAAGTATGTTGCTGTGATGCACAATCTATCACACTCCAGCAAGTATGTTGCTGTGATGCACAATCTATCACACTCCAGCAAGTATGTTGCTGTGATGTACAATCTATCACACTCCAGCACGTATGTTGCTGTGATGCACAATCTATCACACTCCAGCAAGTATGTTGCTGTGATGCACAATCTATCACACTCCAGCAAGTATGTTGCTGTGATGTACAATCTATCACACTCCAGCAAGTATGTTGCTGTGATGTACAATCTATCACACTCCAGCAAGTATGTTGCTGTGATGCACAATCTATCACACTCCAGCAAGTATGTTGCTGTGATGTACAATCTATCACACTCCAGCAAGTATGTTGCTGTGATGCACAATCTATCACACTCCAGCAAGTATGTTGCTGTGATGCACAATCTATCACACTCCAGCAAGTATGTTGCTGTGATGTACAATCTATCACACTCCAGCAAGTATGTTCTGTGTGGCTGACCCTTTTTGAGTCTGATGAGCAGTGTCTGAATTCCATTGGGAACTGCCTGAATTCTTCTTTTCTGTTCTTCTTTCGCTTCTTCATCTCTTTTTCATTCTTTTTTGTTCTCTCTTTATCTTCTTCTTCTTCTCTTCCTCCTCCTAATTGTGCTGCTGCTTCTTCTTCTTCTGGAGGTGCCTTAGTCTGGGGCAGACATCAGTGGTCAGGCTCACCAATTAGTCCAATCAGGGGTCAGGCTCACCAATTAGTCCAATCAGTGGTCAGGCTCACAAATTAGTCCCATCAGTGGTCAGGCTCACAAATTAGTCTCATCAGTGGTCAAATATGTTAAAGAAGTTGATGCTACTGATTGTATCTGTTGTCTCACTGTTTCATCTTTCCACACAGTTTCACTGTCTTCATTTCCCATTTTTGCCTCATATTTACCTACATGAAGTAAATGTCTCTATTCCATCTCACCTATTGATGTAAATTTGTGTTGTCTTTTTTTTTTCAGTTCTCTTGAGTCATCATATGCAGTTCGTAATACCATAGTTTTGTGTGTGTGTGTGTGTGTTCATTCTACATATTCTAATCACTCTTCTCAAGAACCACAACTCTGCTACTTCCAGTTGCTTAACACACTGTTGATGGTCACATTTGATTTCAATGTGAAAGAACAGCCCACACCTTCCCCATTATTAGAGAGTACAAGGAATGTTCCATGTAATAATGATTGTGAAGGAATAATATTCCATGTATAATTGATCGTTAAGGAATATAAAGTTCTATGTATGAATGATTGTTAAGGAATAATGTTCCATGTAATATTGATTGTGAAGGAATAACATTCCATGTATGAATGATTGTGAAGAAATAATGTTCCATGTATGAATGATTGTGAAGAATAACACTCCATGTATGAATTATTGTGAAGGAATAACATTTGATGTGTGAAGGATAACATTCCATGTAATGAATGATTATGAATGGAGAAATAATGTTCCATGTATGAATGATTGTGACAACTTGGACCTCACATATTCGGTAAATACCTGACTTTTGTAGAATACGGTTCAGCTTTACTTTCACAGGATAGTTTACATTTATGGGTAGCAGCTAGCCAAATGTTTAAGATGCTGGGTTTGAATCCTCTGTAAGGTTATTGGCAAAATTCACATCCTCACCTGCACAGTCATTGGTGACAGCATTAGCCAGGCAACCGCAAATCCTGCTCTTCAAGGATGCCTCCAGCTTGCACTGCAAAAGTGATCAATACAGGCCGTAATGGTTTGCCACTCCTCCCCCCAAACAGCTTACAATTGTAGACACCATTGATGTTTGGGAACTTGTCCATTCCTATACAGTTGGATCATGTGGGGATTGTTGATTGTTTAACATGAAGACCTGGCGGCCATTTGGCAGCACATACCCAGTCCACTGATGTTTTGTCTAAGTACTGAGGACCAGATATGGTTGCTGATTATCTGCCATCTGTGAAGGCAACCATTGTGACGCTTCTGTGAGTCCAGACCACAAGTTGTTGTCTGCCCTAGTACACCCCACTTGGAAGTTAATGAAGATCTGGATCAGAATGAAGCACCTAACGTAACTCATTTACACCTTCACACATTAGCCTCAGTCTTCAAGCCAAAGTTTCAGTATTATACAAGTCTTTTTCACTATATATTTCATCTGTTCGTAGTTTTTTTTTTTTTTACGTATCCAGAAACCATCAGTTGTAAACCCTTTGGCTCGGTACTATGGATATCGCAACCCTTTGGCCTTGATTCCATTGTAAATACCGTAAA
Organism: Candidula unifasciata; assembly: GCA_905116865.2. Taxonomy (NCBI): domain Eukaryota; kingdom Metazoa; phylum Mollusca; class Gastropoda; order Stylommatophora; family Geomitridae; genus Candidula; species Candidula unifasciata. The sequence goes on from CAJHNH020001729.1 coordinate 335,724, forward strand.
TCTGGCTCTGGCTGTAGCTATAGAGGCAGGCAACACTGAAATTGCCATGCTGTTGTTGAGTTATTCAGGGTTCTGTCCAAACATCGTCAAATCCGCGGCTGATAACGCTCTCCATGTGGCTGCTCAGTACGGACGAGATGAGCTGGTAGAAGATATCATAAGGAGGTATAGAGATATCGACCAAATGAACTTTAAGAAATGTACACCATTGAAGGTGGCCATTGAGGCTGGCAACTTCACATTAGCGGCCATTCTGATCCAGAAAGGAGCAAACATTAGAAGTCCTAGGGGCAGTATCTCGTTGCTGCACATGGCAGCAGCCTGCGGGTGCCCTCAAGTCGTGCAGCTGATCTTATCAAGAGGAGTGCGCCCAAATGTGAAGGACAATTTTAAAAATACACCTTTGCATTTGGCAGCGAGCAAGGTAATGTCTGTTTGTTCTGATTGTTATGAGACAGTGTTTGTTCTGATTGTTATGAGACAGTGTTTGTTCTGATTGTTATGAGACAGTATTTGTTCTGATTGTTATGAGACAGTGTTTGTTCTGATTGTTATGAGACAGTGTTTGTTCTGATTGTTATGAGACAGTGTTTGTTCTGATTGTTATGAGACAGTGTTTGTTCTGATTGTTATGAGACAGTGTTTGTTCTGATTGTTATGAGACAGTGTTTGTAATGAGACAGTGTTTGTTCTGATTGTAATGAGACAGTGTTTGTTCTGATTGTTATGAGACAGTGTTTGTTCTGATTGTTATGAGACAGTGTTTGTTCTGATTGTAATGAGACAGTGTTTGTTCTGATTGTTATGAGACAGTGTTTGTTCTGATTGTTCTGATGAGACAGTGTTTGTTCTGATTGTTATGAGACAGTGTTTGTTCTGATTGTTATGAGACAGTGTTTGTTCTGATTGTTATGAGACAGTGTTTGTTCTGATTGTTATGAGACAGTGTTTGTTCTGATTGTTATGAGACAGTGTTTGTTCTGATTGTTATGAGACAGTGTTTGTTGTTCTGATTGTTATGAGACAGTGTTTGTTCTGATTGTTATGAGACAGTGTTTGTTCTGATTGTTATGAGACAGTGTTTGTTCTGATTGTTCTGATGAGACAGTGTTTGTTCTGATTGTTATGAGACAGTGTTTGTTCTGATTGTTATGAGACAGTGTTTGTTCTGATTGTTATGAGACAGTGTTTGTTCTGATTGTTATGAGACAGTGTTTGTTCTGATTGTTATGAGACAGTGTTTGTTCTGATTGTTATGAGACAGTGTTTGTTCTGATTGTTATGAGACAGTGTTTGTTCTGATTGTTATGAGACAGTGTTTGTTCTGATTGTTATGAGACAGTGTTTGTTCTGATTGTTATGAGACAGTGTTTGTTCTGATTGTTATGAGACAGTGTTTGTTCTGATTGTTATGAGACAGTGTTTGTTCTGATTGTTATGAGACAGTGTTTGTTCTGATTGTTATGAGACAGTGTTTGTTCTGATTGTTATGAGACAGTGTTTGTTCTGATTGTTATGAGACAGTGTTTGTTCTGATTGTAATGAGACAGTGTTTGTTCTGATTGTTATGAGACAGTGTTTGTTCTGATTGTAATGAGACAGTGTTTGTTCTGATTGTTATGAGACAGTGTTTGTTCTGATTGTTATGAGACAGTGTTTGTTCTGATTGTTATGAGACAGTGTTTGTTCTGATTGTTATGAGACAGTGTTTGTTCTGATTGTTATGAGACAGTGTTTGTTCTGATTGTTATGAGACAGTGTTTGTTCTGATTGTAATGAGACAGTGTTTGTTCTGATTGTAATGAGACAGTGTTTGTTCTGATTGTTATGAGACAGTGTTTGTTCTGATTGTTATGAGACAGTGTTTGTTCTGATTGTTATGAGACAGTGTTTGTTCTGATTGTTATGATTGTGTTCTGATTGTTATGAGACAGTGTTTGTTCTGATTGTTATGAGACAGTGTTTGTTCTGATTGTTATGAGACAGTGTTTGTTCTGATTGTAATGAGACAGTGTTTGTTCTGATTGTTAATGAGACAGTGTTTTGTTCTGATTGTAATGAGACAGTGTTTGTTCTGATTGTAATGAGACAGTGTTTGTTCTGATTGTAATGAGACAGTGTTTGTTCTGATTGTTATGAGACAGTGTTTGTTCTGATTGTTATGAGACAGTGTTTGTTCTGATTGTTATGAGACAGTGTTTGTTCTGATTGTTATGAGATAGTGTTTGTTCTGATTGTTATGAGACAGTGTTTGTTCTGATTGTAATGAGACAGTGTTTGTTCTGATTGTAATGAGACAGTGTTTGTTCTGATTGTAATGAGACAGTGTTTGTTCTGATTGTAATGAGACAGTGTTTGTTCTGATTGTTATGAGACAGTGTTTGTTCTGATTGTAATGAGACAGTGTTTGTTCTGTTTGTAATGAGACAGTGTTTGTTCTGATTGTTATGAGACAGTGTTTGTTCTGATTGTTATGAGACAGTGTTTGTTCTGATTGTTAAGAGATAGTATTTGTTCTGATTGTTATGAGACAGTGTTTGTTCTGATTGTTATGAGACAGTGTTTGTTCTGATTGTTATGAGACAGTGTTTGTTCTGATTGTTATGAGACAGTGTTTGTTCTGATTGTTATGAGATAGTATTTGTTCTGATTGTTAAGAGATAGTATTTGTTCTGATTGTTATGAGATAGTATTTGTTCTGATTGTTATGAGACAGTGTTTGTTCTGATTGTTAGGAGATAGTATTTGTTCTGATTGTTAAGAGATAGTATTTGTTCTGATTGTTATGAGACAGTGTTTGTTCTGATTGTTATGAGACAGTGTTTGTTCTGATTGTTATGAGACAGTATTTGTTCTGATTGTTATGAGACAGTGTTTGTTCTGATTGTTATGAGACAGTGTTTGTTCTGATTGTTAAGAGATAGTATTTGTTCTGATTGTTATGAGATAGTGTTTGTTCTGATTGTTAAGAGATAGTATTTGTTCTGATTGTTAAGAGATAGTATTTGTTCTGATTGTTATGAGACAGTGTTTGTTCTGATTGTTAAGAGATAGTATTTGTTCTGATTGTTATGAGATAGTATTTGTTCTGATTGTTATGAGATAGTATTTGTTCTGATTGTTATGAGATAGTATTTGTTCTGATTGTTATGAGATAGTATTTGTTCTGATTGTTAAGAGATAGTATTTGTTCTGATTGTTAAGAGATAGTATTTGTTCTGATTGTTATGAGACAGTGTTTGTTCTGATTGTTAAGAGATAGTATTTGTTCTGATTGTTATGAGATAGTATTTGTTCTGATTGTTATGAGACAGTGTTTGTTCTGATTGTTAAGAGATAGTATTTGTTCTGATTGTTAAGAGATAGTATTTGTTCTGATTGTTATGAGACAGTGTTTGTTCTGATTGTTATGAGACAGTGTTTGTTCTGATTGTTATGAGACAGTGTTTGTTCTGATTGTTATGAGACAGTGTTTGTTCTGATTGTTATGAGACAGTGTTTGTTATGAGACAGCTAACACAAATATGATACACAAGATCACTCTTTGAGACATTGACAGGGACACTGAAACACCTGACTGTGATGCTTGACTGGGACATTTAATGAGACATCTGACTGGGACACCTAATGAGACATCTGACTGGGACATTTAATGAGACATCTGACTGGGACATCTAATGAGACATCTGACTGGGACATTTAATGAGACATCTGACTGGGACATTTAATGAGACATCTGACTGGGATACATCAACAATATAAGATATGCATATGATATTGTGTTTATTGCAGACACTGAAGTATATCCACATGTTTAGTGCATGCATTGATAGCTCACAGTAAGAAATTAGGCTTACGGTTAAATTGTCAGCAAAATTTAAATTATAGTTCATCATAAAATGGAAAGAAATACCAAAGTGGGAACTGCATACAAATGATGCAGTTCTTAAGCATGTCAGTAGATACAACTATTTGGGAACAGCCATACATGAGATGCAAGAGGCCTTGCAGAAATTAGAACAGGAACTGCCATGGCAAAAATGACCTTTAGTCAAAGTAAAAGATTCTCACTAACAAGAAGATGTCAATTGTAGTGAGAAACAATATTAAAGTTCTTGTTTAACCTGTGTTGTTTTGTGCCTGTGAAATATGGACAATAAGCAAACATTTATACAAAAAAATTTGCCTATTGTAGAGATGAGGCTGCCGAGAAGAATGCAAACATTTATACAAAAGAATGTGCCTATTGTAGAGATGAGGCTGCCGAGAAGAATGCAAACATTTATACAAAAGAATGTGCCTATTGTAGAGATGAGGCTGCCGAGAAGAATGCAAACATTTATACAAAAGAATGTGCCTATTGTAGAGATGAGGCTACTGAGAAGAATGCAAACATTTATACAAAAGAATGTGCCTATTGTAGAGATGAGGCTGCCGAGAAGAATGCAAACATTTATACAAAAGAATGTGCCTATTGTAGAGATGAGGCTGCTGAGAAGAATGCAAACATTTATTTTTAAAAATGTGCCTATTGTAGAGATGAGGCTGCCGAGAAGAATGCAAAGAATATCATGGAAGGATAGAAAAACAAACAAAGGAGTCCTGATCGAGATTTGTGAAACTCGTAAACTTACTAAAACAATAAGATGCAGACAGCCAGTGCTTATTGTACATGGTAGGAGAAGGAATAGACTTGAGAACTTTGCATCAGCTAACAAAGTGGATGGAAATAGTTTCTCCTGCTTTCTTTAGATACGGGCAACCCATGTTCTCGCATAGCAAGAAGACACAGGGATAAATCCTTGGATGGCCTAGTCAAATAGATGGTGCAAGACAAGAACATTGAACTGATCTGGGATTCTGGTGATACACATGTGACATTACTGCATACAAGAGGTAGACAGGTATGACATTACCACGTAAAACAGGTAAACTGGTGTGGCATTACTACACACAACAGGTAGACAAGTGTGACGTACCACACACAACAGGTAGACAAGTGTGACGTACCACACACAACAGGTAGACAAGTGTGACGTACCACACACAACAGGTAGACTGGTTAGTGCAGGTGGGATAGCAAATTGATCATGTTCAGTAAAAATACAGGTAAACTGAAACATTTCATGACAATAATCTTGTCTCTGCTGACTCCTCCCCCAGGGTGGCTTGTACGTTCAGCGACAAATCGTTGTGCCTGGACTCTACCGGGATCCAATCGCAGAATCTCTAGATGCCATACAGATGATTTTAAACATTTCCCGGCCCAAGTTCATCAAACCAGACACAGGTCATGCAGAAGTGGTTAAATGCCTGATTAGCCATGGTGCCAGTTTGACAAAGGTAAATGAAGACCATCAGACGCCAGTGCAGGTTGCTGAACTATACAAGGCTCAGGATGTTCTTGATGTGCTCACCAAGTCTGCTGTCTAAGTCGATAGTCACAGCCTGGCCGCCTGATACAATGAGTCAGATTTGACAGACTAAATCAGTTCTCACGGACTGACGCAGATGTGACAGATATACTGGGACCTGACAGACAGACTGACTTAGATCTGACAGATATACTGGGACCTGACAGGCAGATTGAGACCAGACAAACTGGAGACTTAATAGACAGAGATCAGAAAAGCTGAGACCTGACAGACAAACTAACATCAGGCAGACTGAGATGTGACAGACAGCCTGTGATGTGACATTCATACTGAGACCTGAAAGATAGACTGTGACTCAAAAGACTAGCCTTGATATAGGGACAGAATGAAAACTCAGACTGGCAGTTTAGGGGCAGGCTGAGATCTGCAAGACAGACCTGAAAAACTGGGCTTTGAAATAAGTACAGACTGAGGTCTCTGCCACACAGACAGATCTGAAAGTCTGGGCTTTGATATAAGTACAGATCAGAAAGTCTGGGCTTTGATATAAGTACAGACTGAGGTATCTGCCACACAGACAGACCTGAATGACTGGGCTTTGATATAAGTACAGACTGAGGTCTCTGCCACACAGACAGACCTGAAAGACTGGGCTTTGATATAAGTACAGACTGAGGTCTCTGCCACACAGACAGATCTGAAAGTCTGGGCTTTGAAATAAGTACAGACTGAGGTCTCTGCCACACAGACAGATCTGAAAGACTGGGCTTTGATATAAGTACAGACTGAGGTCTCTGCCACACAGACAGATCTGAAAGACTGGGCTTTGATATAAGTACAGACTGAGGTCTCTGCACACAGACAGACCTGAAAGATTGGGCCTTGATATAAGTACAGACTGAGGTCTCTGCCACACCGACAGACCTGAAAGACTGTGCTTTGATATAAGTACAGACTGAGGTCTCTGCCACACAGACAGATCTGAAAGACTGGGCTTTGATATAAGTACAGACAGAGATGTGTACAGAAATGTGAAGGACAACTTTCACATGGTCAGATTTAAAATGTCAGGGCAGTCACTTGTATATCCCTGTACATAAAATAAAATGCATGCATTTGTAATTGTGTGCATGATTTACACTTACAGCAGGTGCTGAAATAAAGTCAGCACCAGCTACTCTTGAACATGTATATAAATTCATTTGAACAGATCCATTTGTTTTGGATGCAGGTGTGTGTATGTGACAGTGTGTGCATGTGACAGTGTGTGCATGTAACAGTGTGTGCATGTAACAGTGTGTGTACATCATACATGTATTTGCCCATGGAAGGAGAAGCCAAGTTTGACATGTGGTTTGGACAAGCTAGATATGTAAACATTGGTGTCAATGTGAGTCCTTCTCTATGTACTCATTGCTGACTTCTGTCATCTCTTTGTTCAGCTTTCCCATTCTCTGTTTGTAGAACACCTTCTTCTGGGCCTTCAGTGTCTGCAGCTCAGTAATTGTGTTTGGAAACATGATATCCCAAGCTACTGTGACCTAAACCAGTGTTGTGTTTGGAAACATGATATCCCAAGCTACTGTGACCCAAACCACTGTTGTGTTTGGAGACATGATATCCCAAGCTACTGTGACCTAAACCAGTGTTGTGTTTGGAAACATGATATCCCAAGCTACTGTGACTAGAAGCCAGTGTTGTGTTTGGAGACATGATATCCCAAGCTAATGTGACTAGAAGCCAGTGTTGTGGGCATTGGCTGGAGTGACCTGGACTTGCTTGATGAAATGAAACAGTCTGGGCTCAGTTGTTTCCCAGTTATGACATCTGAAAGGTGAAGATTAAAGAAGTGCACCACCTTGATAGATGAATGTATTTAGGACCCAAGTTTACACCAAATTAACCATGTGTCTAGACTGCTTCATAAGTAAAGCAAACATTTGTTGACCATTCTCTTTAAACACACCAATCTTATCCAGTGCAGGATATTTTCTTGTTGAAATTGTAATTGACCAAGCAGGTGTGTCAACAAATGGCAGGTGTGTTAACATAATGGCAGGTGTGTTAACATAATGTTTGTTAGAACTCAGTGAAATTACACTCAGTGCTTTGTTATAAATGAAAGTTATTTTCATTAGTGTTTTCTTCAGTGTGTTTTTGATATGTAAGTGTGTGTACAATTTTTACTTTTATGAAATGAGCATGTGTGTGTACAAGCTTTACTTTTGTGAAGTGTGCATGCATGTTTAGAAGTTTTACTTTTATTAGTGTCCATGTGTGTGTTTAAGTTTTACTTTTATGAAGGGTGCACATATGTGTATGTTTTACTTTTGTGAAGTGTGTATCTGTGTGCACAAGTTTTACTTTTATGAGGTGTGCATGTGTGTGTACTTGCTTTACTTTTATGAAGAAGTGTGCGGAAGTTTTACTTTTGTGAAGAAGTGTGCATAAATGTTTACAAATGTTACTATTATGAAGAAGTGTGCATCTGTATGTACAAGTTTTACTTTTCTGAAGATGTGTATGTACAAGTTTTACTATTATGGAGAAGCCTGTGAGTGTGTATATGTGTATACAGGTTTTACTTATGTGAAGAAGCTTGTGTGTGAAAATAATAACATGCGAAGACACTTAAATGACGAAGAAAGCTGTGTGTTATGTTAAGAGAAGAGAGAGCCATTTTTGTTTAAGTACATTTGTAACAGTCAAACATATGAGGAGGGCAGGGTGTTTCAGTTCAGTGTATAACATAAAGAGAGAGCTGTTTGTGTGTGCATGTACTTGTGTGACAGGCATTTGCAAGCAATATTGAACAGTTAGGCTGTTTACTCATGTGTTTTAGTATTCTGTCACCATTTTTGGTTTAATTTGTTTTCCTCCAGTGATGCTCTGTTCTGCCACTTTGTACTGTTGTTTAGTGTATATTTGGTTGTTTCCCAACATTATGTACTTCTGAATACTTTATCACAATTAGAATTGTCATCAATACACATTCTGTAGTTTTTGCTGACTTGCAACTATCACTAAAATAATGGCATGCAATAATGACTCGCAACTGAAATACAAAAATGACTTGCAACATGTCTGGAAACATGCACAGACAGCACAGATATTTGTGTACGTGTCAGTCAGCACAAGGTTATCCAGTTAGATCCATTAACACAGACAGTATATAGATGGATGATTGTGTGTTTTGTGAAAAACATTTACCTGTATGTTGTGGACAGGGGCGTCGTCGACAAAAGTCATAAACAAATACTTCTATTCGAGCGGGAATCTGGCCTGAGCAACGCTTTCTTTTTGGCAGCATTCGGTCCTTGTCTATTATCTCCTCCCATTTCAAAGATAAAGGGACAGTCTAATATCTTAGGGGTGTTCCAAAAATAGACATTTTAAAGTGATAAGATGGAATAGGGAATTTCCGGTACATTACGTGGCGAAGAGTGTATCGTTTGTTGTTTTGTCATCATCATCATCATCATCAACTACTGCCGTTAAGCGGCGTGGGGCGGAATAATTTGCGATTCAGTGCATTTGTGTTTTGTCATCATCATCATTATCATCATCTCCTTCTGCCGTTGAGTGGCATGGGGAGGAATATTTTGCGATCCAGTGCATTTGTGCTTTATCATCATCATCATTATCATCAACTTTTACCGTAAAGTGGCGTGGGGAGGAATAATTTGCGATCCAGTGCATGTATGCTTTGTCATCATCATCATTATCATCAGCTTCTTCTGCAATTAAGCGGCGTGAAGAGGAATATTTTGCGATCCAGTGCATTTGTGCTTTGTCATCATCATCATCAACCACTTCTGCTGTTATGCGCCATGAGGAGGAATAATTTGCAATCCAGTGCATTTGTGTTTTGTCATCATCATCTACTTCTGCCGTTGAGCGGTGTGGGGAGGAATAATTTGCGATCCAGTTCATTTGCGTTTTGTCATCATCATCTATTTCTGCCTTTGAGCGGCGTGGGGAGGAATAATTTGCGATCCAGTGCATTTGTGTTTTGTCATCTTCATCATCATCATCATCAACCACTTCTGCCGTTAAGTGACATGGGGAGAAATAATATGCGACCCAGTGCATCTCTGTTTTGTAATCATCATTATCAACCACTTCTGCCGATAAGTGGCGTGGGGCGGAATAATTTGCCATCCAGTTCACGCTAGGTTGTTTTGTGATTTGTGTGTTAAAAGAAATTGAAACAGCTGAAACATACCAGTCATTTTGGAGCTGAAGCTTCAACTTCATCATCCAAGCGAAGTTTTTCCTGTGGATTTTGTGAAACAGACATCAGTGAAGATGAGGCGTTGATTCTGTAAAGTCATATCAATAGCTGTTTAATTTGTGACTGTTTCCATTTTAATGTTTATTCTAGATCTTTCCCGCGCAAATCTTAATATTTCTATATATTTTTGACCCATTTCTAAATGTTTTCTTTCAAAGAAAAGTGATTTCCAAGAGGTAGGAAATTATGGGGAAGAGAAAAAGGGGGGGGGGGGGGGGGAGGTGGGGGGTAAGAAAGAACAAATAGTTTATGTTAGCTTTACAAAATCGATCACAAAAAACAAACAAAGGACGTTGCGGTGATTAGTCTTCATCGGCACATAAAGAACAACACAGGACACATACACAAATATGCTCTAACTATGAAGTGACTACATGGGACTCTAATGTTTAAAATAAATGATACTCATCAGTGTCCCTGGCGATAAACTTCGTTGAAGAGGATGAATAGGACAGGTACTAGACTATATATCGTCAACGCGCGAACATGAAGCGAAAAATTGGTTCGGTATACCCGGGAAATGGGCGGATTAGACGCCAACAGAGACAACAGCGTGTACTGAGTGTCTAAAGGGGGAGGGAGGGGTTGGCAAATAGCGCAACCAGGGTTGGGTTGTGAGGATGACACTAGTACATCCGCATGGAATAAAAGTTGTGCCTTTGCTAGCGAACAAATACAATCAGACGGACAGGCAGGCCAGCAGACAGGCATTCTGACAGACAGATAGACAGACAGGCAGGTAGGCAGACAGGCAAACAGACGGACGTATAGATGGATAGATAGATAGACACTCATATACAGTCACACATACTTACAACATATATACATAAATACACACACATACAAACTTAAATCAAATATACATTCATACATCCACATGCATGCACACACACACACCCACACACACACCCACAATCACACACACACACACACACACACACACAGATAATATATACAATTATACACACATATAGATACTTTTATACATACACATACATAATACATACCCACATACTTACATACATTCATACCTGCATACATTCATAAATACACACACACATAGAGAGAGAGATGGATAGAGAGAGAGATGGATTGAGAGAGAGATGGATAGAAAGATAGATGGATGGATGGATAGATAGATAGAGATAGATAGATAGATAGATAGATAGATAGATAGATAGACAGACAGACAGACTGACTGACTGACTGACTGACTGATGGATAGGCAGACAGAGAGACAGACAAACAAACAGACAGAGACAGATAGAGAAACAGACAATTAATGAAATCAGGTAAAAACAAGAGTCTCATAACACGATGCTTCTCTGTTACTGTCAGCTATGAAATAGAGACAGTAAGTATGATTGTTATACAAAGTATCAGTCGAACCGAGCACAGAACTGGTAAAAACCAGAATGTAAGGAAGTGATGGAAAAATAGCATGGGTGGATGGTGAGGTGAGTGGGCGAGTGGTTGGTGAGATAGATGGGTGGGTAGATGAATGGATGGGATAAAAGTTGGCTATCTTAGTTGAAGAATGGAATTGTAGATAGATGGATGGATCTATGTGTGAGTAAAGTAAAGTAAGTAAAGATCCCTGTACACGCCCTTAGGCGCATCAGGCATATGGGAAGGGCACCCATATTTTTACAGACCAATCGGCACTCGGTGGGTAATGTGGTCAGCATTACTCCTGCCGTCTTTACTTCCCCAGGACAGCCCATCCTGGTACCCATTTGAGGCTGGGTGGACCAGCGACTTCCCATACCACGATAAAAATCCACGCAGCCCGCAGTGGGTTTCGATCGCGGTACGTTGGATTACGAGTCAGACTCTAAACGCCTTAGCCACGGGCGCCGCAGATCTATGTGTTCTAATATATAAAATCTGGTAAAAACAAGGCTCTGGTGATGAGATGCTTCTCTCTTATTGTCAGCAACAAATAGAGACAATAAGGATGCTTGTTATACAAATTAATCAGTCCAGCCCACGCGTAAAACTGGTAAAAGCCAGAATGTAAAGGAGTGATGGAAGTATAGATGGGAAAAGTGGTTGATGATGATGATGATAACAAAACACAAATGCACTTGTTCGCAAATTATTCCTCCCCCATGCCACTTCACGTCAGAAGTGGTTGATGATGATGATTACAAAACACAAATGCCCTGGATCGCAAATTATTCCTCCCCACGACACTTCACTGCAGAAGTGGTTGATGATGATGATGATTACAAAACACAAATGCACTGGATCGCAAAATATTCCTCCCCAAGCCACTCAACGGCAGAAGATGACGATAATGATGATGATGACAAAACATAAACGCACTGGATCGAGAATGATTCCTCCCCACGCCACTTAACGGCAGAAGTGGTTGATGATGATGATTACAAAACACAAATGCACTGGTTCGTAAATTATTCCTCCCCACGCCACTTCACGGTCAGAAGTGGTTGATGATGATGATTACAAAACACAAATGCACTGGATCGAAAATTATTCTTCCCCACGCCGCTTCACGGCAGAAGTAGTTGATGATATGCACGACGCTTCACGGTAAAAGTTGATCATAATGATGATGATGATAAAGCACAAATGCACTGGAACGCAGATTATTCCTCCCCACGTCGCTTCACGTCAAGCCACTTCATGACACAAGTGGTTGATGATGATGATTACAAAACACAAATGCAGTGGAACGCAACTTAACGGCAGAAGTGGTTGATGATAATGATGTTAGTCCTTGTGATGGTTCTACGGAGAGTTTCTTTTGGTCTTCCCTGTTTTCTTTACCCTCTGGTGACCATATGAAGGCTTGGTGGGGAAGTCTCTGTATGTCCATTCTGAGTACGTGACCGATGTAATTCCAGCGACGCATTCTAATAAAATCAGACACATATTTTTTGTTTGTTTCCTGTCTTATAGATGTATTGGACCTAAAGTCCGACCAGTGAACATTCCAATAGCTTTCGGAGGCATCTATTCTCGAAAGCGACTAGTTTCTTATCGATGATACTGATGATTTCCAAACTCTCACAACATAAGTTAGCACTGGGATCACACAGAAATGAAGACCTTAAGTTTCGTGTTGTTGCTGAGTGATCTTGACTTCCAAATGTTTGACAGTTGTTTAAAGGCACTTGATGCTAAACGCGATTCGAGGTCGTTATTTCTGATGTTGTATCTCCCGCAGAGGTTATCTTGCTCCCTAAGTATATGAAGCTGGTGATTTTTTTCAATGAAAAATATTAGCCTTTAGTTTGAGTCTTTCGACTCGTGTGGTACGATCGATGATTTTCGTTTTGGCTGCGTGCGACCTGAAGGCCCGATTTGGCTTGAAATATTCTGGAGGCGGTCCCATTTTTTTTTGAGCTTCCTAGAATGTGTTGTGCTCAGGAGTGGCTAGGTCGTCAGCAAAGTCAAGATCTTCGAGAACTTTGTCGACCCATTTGATGCCTAGATGTGTGTCCTGTGTGCATTTGCCGCATGACCCAATTCAAGTGCTTATTCCGAAAAGCATCGGTGACAAGACACATCGTTGTTTCACGCCTGTTTCTACGGGAACCACTCAGAGTTACCAGATTCCGTTCTAACAAGGCAGCGGGAGAATCGGTTTAGGAAGGCCTTTTTAATATTATTATGATAATGATGATGATGACACAAAACAAAACAACATACGAGTCGCGGGAATCTCCCATACAAATAAACAATGCGCAACGTTAATTTGTACC
>CAJHNH020001730.1:0-17818 GCA_905116865.2 Candidula unifasciata
CTACCTCCAGGGATCACTCAACTCTGAAAAACCCCAAATGCGACTCTTGGGGGGCCATGCTTGTTGGGGAAAGCAGTGATCTACCTCTTTTTTTTTTTCAACAGTTCACCCCCCGGAACCCAGAGGGAAAATTTGTTATATGCATAAGGAAAAAGGGGGCTAGAAATTTTCCAAGGTAAAAGGTGACGGGGAACTGACAATGCTCCAATATCAATGAGGGTATGGTGCTCCAAGGACCTTCTGAAGGATGATGACTGAGTTAACTTTAGGCCTTGTTTCACTTGGGAAAAATTATACTTAACTCTAGAAGTTTAGTAAAGGGAAGATACAAGGCAGGACCAAGAAAGGTCCTGAACCTAATAAAAATGGCTGCCGGAACACATAATCTTCTATGTACAACTTAATGCTGACTTTATTAGACTCAACATATGTAAGATTTTCATGAATTGTGTTAAGTCAGTTTTGGGAAACTTATCACTGGGGGGGGGGGGGGGGGGAGGACGATGAGAAGAACAGTATGACTTGCATACAAAGAAGTGTGCATCAGGAACAAAATCTCTTCACACCTTAACGTCTTTTTGCCCCGAGAAGACCAAAACACAGACACATCCGGGGTTGGGCCCCAATACCCGCATCAATGTAACTTTTGCGACTAGCTTTTCCTGAACTTGTTATGAGATGTATCACTGGCTAATGTTACATTACTGCTGCAAATGTTCAAGAGTTCATAAGTTAAATGACTAGCATATTAGAGGGTTTTTTCCTCTGTGCAAAATGGCCTTTTTTTTTTTTTTTTTTTAAAAGCCAATATCAGTCGTTAATTTTCCTCATAAGCCTCTTGATGTAAAGGTCGACAGGGTTATCGTACTAGTCACCCAATACATGTGGTAGTTTTGTTTTGTCATCCATACAATGTGGGTTTTTTTTTTTTTTATGTCCCAACCGGGTATAATTCCATTTATTTTCACCCACTAACATGTTTTTGATTACTACTTTTATTATCTGTACATATTCCCCCCCCCCCCCCCCCCGCAAAAAAAATAATTTTTAAAGCTGATACTTATTTACTGATTTTATGACTGACAAGTGAAACCAACTTGTTGATTTACTTGTTTCATGAATCCTAATTCATCACGTAATTTTTTTTTTTAGATCTTCTCAGGACCAAAAGCTTAAAATATTTGGCCCCAGGAGTATGGAGCGTCTGTGGGGTATGTCTAGTACTACTGTGACGCTGATTTAAAATCAGTAATGTCTATATGCTGGTGACGTTGAGTCAAAATCAGTATGTCTGAGTATGCTGTGACGCTGATTCATAAATCAGTAATGTCTAGGTAGGCTGTGGCGATTCATGAAATCAGTAATGTCGAGTATGCTGTGGACGACTCATACATCAGCTTTTGTCTCGTATGCTGTGACGTTTGATTAATAATCAGTAATGTCCCTAGTAATGCTTGATGATATCAGAAATCAGTAATGGTCTAGTATGCTGTGGATGTTGATTCATAAATCAGTCATGTCCTTGTATATGCTGTGACATTGATTAAATAAATCAGTAATGTCTAGTATGCTGTGGCGATTCAATAAAATCATTAATGTCTAGTATGCTGTGATTTTGATTCATAAATCAATAATCAACATTTACATATGTTGGCCATTTACACAAACAGAAAAACACAATTACTAAGATCAAAGAAGGATCTAAGGGTAATAAATAAATGTCTTTTGCCAGTGGAAATGGTGTAATCTATCTACTGAATGAGAGTGAAGACAAACGACACCATGGTCACAAAACAGAAAGACACTTGTTATTTGCTGGCCCAATAGTCAGAATAGAAAAAACCTTGTTTGTGACAACTTGACAAATTGAATGAATAAAGAACGAGACATAAATATGTCCTTGACAGCCAATTGCCACTGCATAATTTACTGATTACTGATTAAACCCTTTTAGCACGGGAAATTTTTCCAGAGGTCTAGCCAAAAACACGGAGGCATTTTTTCAGGTGAATTTGGTTATTACTATATTTAATTTTTTTGACAGTAGTTTCTGTTATTCTGACCCTCGTTTTAAATAATATATCTATTTGAAGGATATAGATTGAAGTTCATTATTTTCACAATATCGTTAAAATTAATTGATGTATATGCAAATTATCTCATTTGCATATCTAAAAATAGAAAATTTGAATTTGAATTTTCAACTTCAATGCTTGAAACATAAAACTAAAAACAAAAATTTTTTTTATTTGAAATCCTTTTATTGATCTTTGGCCTTTTTGCAAATGTTGTAAGCAATTCAATAGTCAAAAACAGGTATATATATATGAAACAGCAATAATATCTTTAGGTGACATGTGTTTTTCACCATCAGTCAGCACAAGAAATGGATGTGCCGGAGTGTCAACACCTTCGGGTGGATATACCCTAAGCCATGGTTGGGCTGTGACAGAACACAACAGCGTCCCCATCTGATTCCCACTATTACTACTAACACTAAATCCTGCATCAGTATCAACAGAATTAGTGTCATCACTTGATTCAAATGTTTTATCAAAATCAAGTTTAGGGGCAGAAACATACGAGTCAGACATACTTTTAGCGGTTCAGGTCAACAACAATTTTCACTTCGATACCAAACACTCGAAAGTCGCCATGTGTAAAGCTGATACAGCAGTTAATATAAATGAATCACTTTCAGTGTTTCAAAATAGGAGATTTCTTAGCGGTTCGAGGCGAAACACGATCGGGCCGATGATCAGCCGTCCCGTGTTTTTGGCCAGACATCCGCCGGCCGAAAATCGGCCCATCCGTGCTAAGAGGGTTAAGAATCGACATCAAAGCACACTGGTGAAACCCTTTGATGCTCCATCTCCCGCATCAAATGAGATAAGGTGTACATGCTAACTTTTCCCGTAGCACACTGGTTATACACACACCGATCTCTTCCTCTCATCCGTCCCTCCTTGCCGGATCCACACTTAATTCCTCACTCATACATTTTTGCCCATGTTATTTCATCTAATGTCAGTTTGTGTCTTCCGCCATCAGTCGTTCACATATGGTCTTCAGAATATCTCTATTGTCCAGTATGAGTGTTCCTATAGCTTTCGCTTTTGTAGCCAGAAAATCCGCTCTTTCATTCCCTCACACTCCTAAATATCCTGGACAGTATATCCACGTGATTCCCTGCAATATTGGCGTTCTGATGCATGGTATCCACTCATTCCAGATTAGTCCATTTTGAATGTCTTCCACTGCATGGAAAGATATCAACATATTTTGATTGATACAGGGTAACTGACTCTTGCTTGCTAACAGTAAAAGGCGTTCAGTGGATATTCAATCATCAGAACTGTGGTTGTCACCAAAACTGTGTGCTTCTCAGTAACCTACTATTCCAAAATTTCTCTGACAATATGTGTATGTGCATTGTGATAAAATCCCTAAGACCGGATGCTTACGAGAGATGCCAAAGATGCTGGCCTGCATTCCACCCATGCCAGTGAAACAATTGCAAACATCAGAACGGAGTGGAAAAATAAATTGTGGGCCCTATATGCTATTTTACGGCACAACAGGACGATGATGGCTAAAATTAAAACAAACACAATCAAACAGTACTTTACCCAGTTGTACTGGCACCAGTGGTCTCCTCACTAATGAACTGAGACATGAGTAAAGATTCTGCCTCCTCCTCCTGTTCTCCTTCTTTATCCAAAATAACACTTTGATTAAGTATGCTGTCTTGATTCTCCAGGGAGACCAACTGTGAAGGAGCAGGACCTGATTCTTCCAACAGTGCAGCTAAAATGTCAGCCACACTCCGATCCTGGGAATCTGCAGATAAGGCAGCAGGAACAGGTGAACAACAACAACAAAGTTACTTTAAAAACAAATATGTACAGCAGGGCTAATCAACTGGCACCTGCCTAGCAAGTGGCCCACATATCATTACCAATCATACTGTCTTAATGATCTTTCTATGCCAGGACTCTGGCCTGTAGCCAAAGAAAATCCCCACTTTCACAATTGTGGCCCTGAGTACACTTAGATGAATAGCTCTGATATGTTATTATAGCATTGCCAGTGCAGAAATGTAGGCATGAGTGAAACAAGAAGGTGAAGAACATAATTTCTAAGACATGCTACACCAGTCCTTTGAAAATCTGTGTCAGGGATTCTGTGACAGATATTGATTCTTATTCTACTTAGCGTTCAATGGCTGTAAACTCCAGCTGAAAGTTCTGGTTGCTCATCCACTTCTGGACTTTGGTCTTTTTGCAGAACTTGAGTTTTGCATGCACATCTGTTTTGACTGACTGACTGACTTTCTACCCCGCCGGGACATCACACAAGCGATAAACACCCGATGATACAAAGTGCCACAATGTGGATGAGGATCACTGTGGAGAGGTCCCAGAAACCGCGTTCAGACAAATGGCAATATTTATGGCCTGCCTATATTGCGGCCCCTGGCAAAAGCAAGGTTGTGCTTCAAATAACAAAAAATTTCGTCTTAAGACGTAAGCATATCACATCTGTTTTGAAGACCCGGCTTTGTATGCAGCAGCCTGTTGATTCCTTGTCTCTCAGGTAGATGCACTCTGAAGGAAGCAACCCTAATAAGTCAGCATGTACGTGCTTGATAGAGGAAGTCAGTCAGTCTATTCTTTTTTCCCTCCACATGGGGGCCTCGGAACCCACACAGTGAAGAAGTATTTCAATTAAAAGGATAACAGTTTCATATTTCATGACACACTGATGTAAGCTCAGTAGTAATGCACTTGATGAGACAACAAAATATGCTGGGGGAAAAATAGTGCAATATGCTGTTTGTCTTCATTCTCTAAACCATTCGTAAGTAGTAAAATTGAGTTGAGTCAAGAATTGAGATCACAGCACTCGGGGCATTCCCATGCCTACTCTGTCCTCATCGTCAGCAGCCAGCGAAGAGTTCCAATAGTGATGCTACTGGCCACAATCTGGTTCGTAAGTAGTAAAGTAATAAATTTTTTTTAAAAGACCGTTGGCACATCACAAAGAAATTATGCCAGACTCCTATCTTTACAGACCAAGTTCAAGACTGGGAATATATTGGATGATGCCAAACACAGTACGATGGTCTATGAATCTCATCTACATATAGTTTAAGGGAAAGCATGGATTTTCTACATAATATTATTGGTGAAATTTTGAATCACCTTTGCAAGTTTGGATAAAAGCATGAAACTGTCATATATTTTTAGTGGAAAACACAAATCTACTTTTTTATAATACAATTAGTTTGGGTGAAAGAATGAATTTTCTCTACATCCGTATGTGAAAGTATCAATTTTCCCAACACGTTTATGTGAAAGTATGAAATTATAATAAAATTTGTTAGGAACACCATACTATATACCAGTTCTATATATGTTTAGGCATAAGCATGAATCTGCTACAATTTTCTTCATAGGTTGAGGTGAATATACAAATTTGGTTCATAATGTAATAGATTCAGATGAAAATACAAATGATCTCTACAAATAATTTTATTTGAAATTCTGTCTTTTAAAAAATGTTCAGATGAAAACAATTTTCTATTTATGAAAAGCATAAACAAAAACATGATGTTTCCTCTAGAGGATAATATTTTTTTTAAAACATTATACTTCTCTGTTATGCTATATTTAAGTAAATGAACGAATGAATTAAATCAAGAATTGACATTTCTGCACTCCAGACATTCCCGTCCCGTTCCTTAGTAGCTAACGAAGAGTTCCCATAAAGATGGTGCCAACTGCAACCTAATTAAAAGTCCACATGATTTTACTTCTGCGGGTGGAAAATCATCTAAACCATCTACTGACTCCCAGCTGAATCATTCTCTCAAGATATGGATGTTCTTTCTCTGTATTGCTATTTCACCCCTAAGAATTACTGTTCTTAGCAATCTGTAAAAAAAATGTCGAGGACGAGTTATCTCGTCCATAGCAGCGAAAGGTTTAACTTATATCAACAGCATGCTAGTAGAAAACTATAATATTTATGTCGGAATAGTAAACAAGAAATCTGACAGGACTCTATCCTTACCTAGAACATCCTTCTGTGAAGCTGGTCGTAAGAAACTCTGACTGCAGGACACCACTCGCTCTATCGAATTCAAATTGACTATTGGTGCATACTCAACATCCACTTCTACACCTTTGGCCTCATTATCATCACTATCACTGAGTATTACAGTGTTTTGTGAGCTCCTGTTGAAATCTGTGTATTGAAAATGTTCACAAGAAATTTGTACAATGAATATAACAGTATTTTTTATAAGTGAAAGCTCTCCCTCTGAGGTTTCCAGACTGTTTTCAGGAATACAAGAATAGGCCTATTGCCCGTCTAACAGGCATGTACGTAACTCTAAAGTCTGCTTTCTTTTCATCATCATCATGATCAAGCAGGTCCTCTGCAGAAAACTGCTCTTATCACAGTCTGCCTGAAAGAAACTCAGCCTCCTGCTAGATCTTCTGCTTCGTGCACTTTTACCCAAGCTGTCACTTATATCTTGTGCTCATCTTTGTGCTGGTCGGCTCCTGTCCCTCTTTCCTGGTACCATCCTTCTATTAATTTTTCAATTCGCTGTGGCACCTTGATATGGCCAAAATGTTTCAATTTCCGAGACAAGATACTGTTTACTATTAAATTTTCTTTAATGTTCAGATCTTTTAAGATGTAGTATTTATGTTCTTCTTTATTTTATTTACGAGAAATAGATCCCAGAACTGTAACAAATAAGACAACACTAAAAACATTTCCTAAAATGACCTTTAAGTGTCATGAATGTTAAGTGTCATAAATAAGGAGGGACAGACAGAGAAAAAAGGGGGTATGTATGTGTGTGTTATGGCAGAAGAAAGCAGTCACTACTGTGTGTGCATGTGTGTGGTGGTGGTTGGGGGGAAGGGAGGGCGTTCAGATATTAGGTACTGAAATGACTACACCTGTAACTGTGACTTCAGGCTAGTGCATACCTTCTCTGGAGACATGGCTCTCCACTTGGGATGCTGGGTGTGAAGACTGAGATAACAAACTGTCATCTGATTGGCTGCTTCTGATATAAAATAAAGCATGTGATTAGTTAAAAAGACAGTGAGAAAAAAAAAAAATTCATAATCTGTTTTGCCACTAACTGTTGGTGTCATGAGGCTAACAGACTGCAATGGTTGTTGCATATACAGAGAATGGCAAAGAAGGGAAAGACAAAACAAACAAAACTGTGTACACAATAGATTCCTGCAGACTAAGATGATGGTGGAACACCTCTCATTTATGCAGCTAGTGAGTCATGGTATTCAATATGGCTGGTAGTCGGCCACTATGAAGGTCCGCTACAGTGTATCCACTACTGTCTTCGGGAATATTATGTGGTGAAACTCTAATACCAATATTTTGTGTGGTAAAACTCTTGTACCACTGTCTTGAAACAACAATAGAGGTTTTTTTTTTTTTAAACACACCGGCTACTGCAAAAATCAAACATTTTATTTATCTTAGCATTCACCAGCTGTTAACTCCAGTGAAATTTCCGGTTTGTTTGTCCACTTCTGTACTTTGCTTTGGCCTTGATCCAGAACCTGATTTTTACATGCACATCCATTTTACAGATCTGACTTGTTTTTATGCAGACTGTCAGTTCCTCAGTTCTCAGGCAGATGCACTACAACTTCAAAGGACAAAATCAGACTAATCTCTATGCCACAGAGCTGTGCCATGACAAAATTACTCGGCCTTTATCAGACCAAAACATGAAAACCTGACGACTTTATGATACCGAAACTATTTCCACCATGAAATAATACACTGTTTTAAGACCAAAACTTTAATACCCGATCACTGTACAAAATTAAAACATTCTAATGAAGGAATAAACATTTCTATCATGTCTGGCGTACATGACTCACCTAAACATCTGTTGATGCTGCACCATGTTTAAAAACTGAGCAACAAGCTCCTGTTCACTGGCTGAAGGCACCACATTATCCCTTTCTGTGTCAAAAACAAAGATGTGTCAAATATATTTAATGTAGGAGTCATGTGTGTGTCAATAAGCTGTTCTTTAAGGCATGTTGTCATGCAACTTTCAGCATGCACCCTTTAACATGTTGTTTTATCAAACATATCTTCAATAGGCATTCATTCACATGGCCTTCACAATGTCTGCCTTATCCGGTTTTTTTCTTCTTCTTTACATTCACTGTCGGTAAACTCTGGTGGAAGGTTCTGGTTGTTTGTCCACTTCTGGACTTGAGTCGTGTTCCAGAACTTGAGTTTTGTATGCACATCTATTCTATATATCTCAATTATTTGTATGCTGACTGTTATTTAATGGTCTCTCAGATGACGCACTACAACTTTGATGGAACACTCTTAATTAGTCAACTTTCACTGGTGGGTGCCCAATGGGTCTATTCTTTCTCCCCCACAACAGGGCCCCTGATCCACACAGGAATTCCCTTGTCTAATATTAGTGTCTCTACCAGTGCCACTTTTATAGCTAACTATTGCCTCGCACCCCCCGCATCTCACAGACAGTACATCCCTGTAAGTCCCTTCATACCACATGTGTCTATTGGTAACCTTCTACATTACCAACAGAGGCTCCAGTTTTTCTAAGAATTCCATACACAGCAAGATATAGGAGTGAATAACAAGGCAACAGATATCAGTGTTACATCTAGTAGGTGAACATATAATCATTTCCACTCAACACAGAACCAAGAGGAATGTCCAGACTAAAGCAGTGACCAACCTTGTGAGCTGTCTGGCTCTAGCTGTGATGAACTGCCTGCATCCCTTCTCCGCTGCCTCTCATCCTCCCACAGGGCAGTCAAACCAGGATTGGCACCAATGTTGCCTTAACATACCAGTAATGTAAACAGTTACTTTTATTTGTTTTACTTATACACACAAAAATATTTTATACTTCCATACAGAATTAGTTCACATTACTACATAGAAACAAGATAGTAAGAGCATAAGAAGCACACCGGACGCACATAAAGTCTTGTCAACCAGCATAGGACTGGCACTATTAACCATGCGAGTGTCCAGAGTAATCCAACTCATAACTTTAACTCAAGTTAGAGCTACTAAGAGACAGTAAAACAGAATGACGTAAATAAAAGGAAAGGTTCTTCCTTTTTTCTGCACTTGATCTCCCAAATTAGCAGAGTTCTGAAACAAACTCATGCTAAGCAATTCTATTCTCTGCCTTTACATGCACACCAGTGCATGTCCTCCCACACTTACCTCAGTCCAACTATCTTCTATGTGTGATTCAAGTGATAGCTGGTAACAGAACAAAAACTCCTAGGCAGTCACAACCTTAAAGTAACACACACATGATAATTTCCTTGTGTAACAATGTGTGGAATCATTTGATACTAGTAGTAATGTTACCTACTGCTCATATTTTGTCTCTGTCTCACTGAGTGTCTGTGTGTGCATATGTGTATCTATTTGCACGGGTGTGTGTGTGTGTGAGCATGTATGTCAGTGTATGCATGTGTCAGTGTATGCATGTGTCAGTGTATGCATGTGTCAGTGTATGCATGTGTCAGTGTATGCATGTGTCAGTGTATGCATGTGTCAGTGTATGCATGTGTCAGTGTATGCATGTGTCAGCGCATGCATGTGTCAGCGCATGCATGTGTGCGTGCTAAGTGTGTGAATGTATTTTACCACTGATGGTTGTGTTTTTTATCAGTATTGATAAGATGCATATTGTTAAATAATCATAACATGCTTTATTGATAAAAAAAAAACAGCTGCTGTGTGAAAGGTCACTGTTTGGAGGGGCCGAATGTAAGACGGGCCTGCATGCTCAATTTGTAACGCTTTTAAAATAAAGTTTGTTCCAGAAAAGTTTGGTACCAGTGCATTACTGACTTTGTATAATATGGAGAATGACTTAATACCAGCAGCAATGTTACTGACTTAAATAATGTAAAGAACAGACTGACAACATAAGCAATGTTATTCATTTTGCTTGAAGTTTTCACGCCAGCCCTAACGTTACTTGCTTCATGTGATGTGGACAACATATTTTTTTAGCAGTAGCAATGTTACATACAATCAGCGCTAGATGTGTAATGGATCTTGCATGTTTAACAGACATTTTCTTTACTTACCCATGTAAAACAGGTATGCATAAACATAATAATACATGCAATTTACTCTTTGAGTCCCAAGGAACGCAACAAACGTTCATAGGTTACTGCCTAGAAGCCCAATGAACGCATAATGCACCGATTTTACGTCTGTCTTGAGTACTCCTTGGGCCTGTGATGCCAAACCCTCCGGGACTCAAAGAGTTAAACAGAATAGGAGAAAAAGATAAGCATCTACAGCAGCGGTTCCCAACCTTTTTTTCTTCTTTTGAGTAGCAACTCCATCTTACACAGAAAAAGTGACCCACGACCACATATATTTAAAAGCAGGCTTTTTAATAATGTGAATGAAAAAGCACATTGAAAATAATGGTATTTTTTATGGGGGGGGGGGGGGTTCCCTGGTTTAACATTTGTACAGCTCACCACTGCCTGCTGACATTACAACAAACCCTTCGCAGCCCCATTTAGGGTCGCAACCCATAGGGAGGGATGGAAGATCAGGACACTAACTTCAGGAACAACCTAAGGACTGAAATATCCAATGATGATGATGACTTTCAACACAAAAATGATTTCACTGAAACATTCATACAGCAACATACTTGCTAGTTCCTGTCTGTTCAATATATCAGCTGCCACCACATCCACCTCTAGTTCGCATGTACTCTGCCTCTCAATGTCCGCTGGGAGCCACAAGTCACTGCAACACATGGTCAAATATATGTCACAAAAGCTCAGGTTTTAAAATGCCCGACAGCAAACCTTTGTAAACCACTTGTTTGTTATCAAAACATACATTTTAGCCTCAAAACTTAATGATCAATCACATACATGACTCATCAGCATCATCATAAAGTGCCTTGTTGACTTCATGATGCTCCACAATCTGCGATCTTCAACAGCATGTACTAGTTTATAAGCTGACACCCATCCATGCCAAGACAAAAAGCTGTCAAGAATATTCTCATACTATCTTCCTCTCTTTTTCCAGAGAGACTACTTATCTATAATGTTCTTTCAAAAGGACTATAATATGTGATATGACACCAGTGTGTTTTTTCCTCTTCACCAAGTTACCTCACTAGAAGGTTGGAGGGAGACATCAGGCACTTCTGTGTGCTCTCTCAACTGCACTGTCTTCGTTGGTCTGCTGCTCTCGATGCTGAG
The DNA here is from genome assembly GCA_905116865.2 of Candidula unifasciata. Taxonomy (NCBI): domain Eukaryota; kingdom Metazoa; phylum Mollusca; class Gastropoda; order Stylommatophora; family Geomitridae; genus Candidula; species Candidula unifasciata. The sequence goes on from CAJHNH020001730.1 coordinate 11,316, forward strand.
ATTATTCTCGATGCTATCATTCTTTTTTTTTAGTGGTCTGCCCCTTGTTCTATGCTACATTACAGAGCCTTCAACATGGCTTACTGTAGCAGTTAGTACCCAGGTATTCTTTTAAGATGGCCAAACTTTTATTCTTTAGTTAACTGTATAACTGGATTCAGTCCTGAAAGTATTCTGTTTGCAAGATATATGAACCAATTTTCTTCAATGTTATTTTTCATTTTTTTTCTATTTTCACTCTTAAATGAGCAGTTGGCATGCTGTATTGTTATTGTTGTTTATGAGTAGGTTGCGATAGCATTTTTTTTTTTGCTCAACACATCTGATTTCAGCCAAATCTGCAAGGGTTGCTTTTACTACATACTTGTAATAAAGTTAAGAGCAGTGGATCTATTCATTTTCCTCCAAAAATAAGGTCTCTGACATACATACAGCGCTTTAACGTTAAGAGGGTTTAGCATCACAGGCCCAAGGGGTAGTCAAAAGAGACGTAAAATCGGCGCATCATGCGTTCATTGGGCTTCTAGGCAGTAACCTATGAACGTATGATGTGTTCCTTGGGACTCAAAGAGTTAAAATAGTTTTTCTACTTGGTCCACGGTAATAACGGTCAATTAAATAATACTCATTATTAAGAGTAAACTGGAGGCTTTTGCCGCTACCTAGTGACTGTGTCATAATCTTTCTTGTCAGAGAAAACAACATACCTCGGGATGTTTTCCTCATGCCAAACATGGTCCACTGGGCTTAAGGAAGATGATGACAAGAACTCTGGAGAAGACAGCTTGAGCAGTGAACTATCTTGGGTTTCACATGGTGGTGAGTTCACATTCTTCGCACTCTTGTTATCATCCTTCTTATCTGCAAATATTTATTAAACATTTGATCTGGGAGGGGTGACTGCAGTGAAGGTAACACCAAAATTAACATAAAATACAACTAGAAAGTTTGACAGGACATGTTTTTAGTGTGCCCCTCAGATGCTCAGCTTTCAACCCTCCTGCAAAAATTTTTTTTTATTTATTCCCGCTGCCTTCCTAATCTACTCCACCCCCCCCCCCTCCCCCCCCGCAATACAGTCCACTGTATTCTGTTACCATGAATCTGATAACTATGTTACATTTAAACACTGTAGCTATAATTTTACATAATTCACTAACTATAATTTTACACAAAAAACACTATAAGTATAATTTTACATAACAATGCTATAACTATAATTTTATATAAAAAAAAAACTACAACCATCATTGTCATGAAAACTCTACAACTATAATTATACATCAAAACACTAGCTATAATTTTATTTTTCAAAAACACTACAACTATAATTTTACACAAAAACACTGTACACCGTAAAATGCTGGTTTAACTATCCCAAGTAGTGAGAAAAAATACTATCAGACAGATTACAGGAGCAGCATGTTGTGTCAAATTCAAACAGAATTAATGAAAGTTACCAGAAAATACAACAAACACTCAATGTAAAGAGGAAAGGCAAGGGGACCATAAAGACAACAATTGGCACATCAGTACTGGAACTCTGTGATGGCTGCTGAAGACTATGATACAGCATTTTTTGGGAATGTTCAAATGCTATGATTTAGGTTTTCAACTGCTCACTGAAAAGAAGATTAAATGGTTTAGGCATATTGTCAGAACGCAGCAACCAGCGTTATCCGCACAAACGCTACGTCTAGGACAAGCTGGTACAAGTAAAAGGAGTGGTGGGGGTCTAAGAAGATGGACTCTTTCATTTATGTTTTTAATGATTATTCCCTGTATGTCATGTTGCATTCAAGCCTTACAGGATAATCACAAGCACTTACCACCAGCTTTTTGTCTGAACTTGAATGCAGCAGCATTGAGAAGGTTCATGCCATAGAGGTTGTAATCAATGAACAGCTGGGGAAAAGGAGACATGAATGTTAGTAAGTTACACAAAGAATCCCTTTCAGGTCACTGCTGAATCAGGCACATGGTGCTACACCCACATTTGTATAGATTAATCAGCATCAGATGGGAGATGTGATCAACATCAGATTTTTGCCTCCTAGGACACTTCTTGTTACCCATTTAGGTAAATCAACCTGTGACTTTTAGGTAAATTGGTTTTTAAACTTTTAAAATATGGATTCCAACCTGACCTTTAGCTCAGCAGGCAAATGTCTAGCCACTACACTACTGCAGCTCCCAATAACTTGTGCTATCAGAAGTTTAAATATGTACATGATTTAATTTGTTGTAATTTCATGATTTCCAGGAGCTGCAGTAATGCAAACAGTTTAATGATTTTGGTCACTTTTTATTAATCTCTACGGTATACCAGGGCCCTTATAGCCTAAGCTGCAGTTCCCTGGCTTGTCCTGGTTTCAATGCCTACTATGAGCCCTGAAAACTGTTGATAGAGAGTTGTCTGGTTGTCATGTGTCTAAATCCCAACTGTGGCAGATTTCTTTTTTACAGACTTGGAGAATCAGGTCAAACCAGTGTAAAAATGTGTTATAGAAAATGTGGAGGGAGGAAAGGCAAAACAGAATGATAATGGCATCATCCACTAGGTACTAACTGATCCCTAAAATTATGGGGCTGGCAATATATCTCTAAATTATGAAAAGCTGTTCTTAATTCATGCTTCTGCACTTACTTTGCTGTCTGTTGTCATTACTCATGTCATAATTTGGTTCCCTTTTTTTTTCAGTTGAGGGTTAAGCATTTTTGTTTCACTTTGATTAAAAATTATTTCTGTTCGCTCATGAACAAAAACTATTTGTTTAAACAGCACAGTAATTCTACGTTTTGCTCTAAGTCCTCCTCCTTTTTTTCTTCTTTTTTTTGGTGTATGCCTTGTATGGTATGGCATGAGAAGTTTTCTTTTGGTGTGCAAACAATATTACTTGTTATCTTAAGTACTGGTACTTTATTAATGTTTTCTCTTATGATTGACTTCATTCCTGATTGTATCTTTTCTTATCACTCTTTCAGCTTTTCTCAGACATCTCTTCCATGGCTACTAATGTTCTTTTCTGGCTGGCTGTCAATGACAATATCTAGTACTGGTCGCAGATGGTGGGAATAAATACAATTTGTATGAGATGTTTCTGTGTGCTGACTGGACAGTTGTATGTTTTAAGAGTGTTGTAGGTTGTAAGAGTGGGGCTAACTGTCTTGACTGCCTTCTTTTATTATCTTTTTAAAGCAGTGTGCATTTTCTGTTATGAGAGAACTCAACTACCAAATTATTTGAGGTACCTCCATCATTCTGCCAGCCTGTGGGACACTCACTGGTCAAGGGTGAAATACCTGCTTGACCCTGCTTTTTTATCAGAGTTATGTGATGTGACACAGCTGGCTGGTGATGAACAAACAGTACAGGGTTCATAGTCCTGATAATAGTCGTCAACAGTGGAAATGTTTTTAACACTGGTCACCACTTTAGCTGTACTAGGCACACGATGCCATAACAGACACAGTGGCAAGAACAATCTACCATGCAATGTGCTCACAGAAAGAAACTGCAATATTCTGTTGGCATTTATGGTAGAAATAGATTTCATTTCATAGGACAAAGACATAATGACCAATACCACATGGCACGGACTTTAAGGACTGTACATTTTTAATTATTCATATTTACTGAGACACTTGTCTCACATCCGACAGATAGTAAACTTGCCGCTGACACTCTGAAAAGTTGTTTCTAGCCAGGGTTTACTGGGGCAAATTTCCCATTCCTAAACTATGAGTCCAATGGTTCTGTCGCCCCACTACTGAACTGAAAACATGGTGTGATATTGTGAGCTGCAAATTATATATGGAAGGTTTGTTCTGTTGTGCCCATAACAGCTTTGTGCTGTGAGCTGCACTAAAAATGGTGGATGGTCAATTACATTCAGAAAGGTGTTGGCACATGCCATCTTTCATAACTGACCGCTTGCATCAAAGGTGAGCTGCCCTTCTGGTGTAGACCTGTTAATGTTGGCATATCTGACAGCTACTTTAAGCATTGACTCTGGGTGTGCTAGCTTTTAAGGTTCTGCTGGGAGTGATACGTTGCTCACTAGTTTTCAAACGGGACAATAAGAACATTTTGTGTGATTTCCACTGGCATGGGAATGAAGCAGGTTTAGGTTTTTAAACAGAGAATCAACATCCTGTCACAAGGTGTAACCCGTAAGTGCTTCATTCTAACTCAATCCAGGGTCCAAATAATCTCAGCGCAGTGCACAAATTCTGTTGCACCGCCGAGGATCCTGAAATAGATTTTTAACTCCAAATTTTGCCTGGGCCACGCTGTTAGGCTATTCTTTTCAATTTCCAACTGCCAAGCCATGTTTTGCGTGCGCAAACGATACACACTGTCGTCCGATCCTACTATCCAGAGACCAGGGGAAATAACTAGAAATTCCAGCCATCACCAGGGCCTGAACCCTGGACCTCCAGCACCCGAGGCAGACACCATACCTCAAGACCAAGCAGCCCTTGAAGAATGGAGCAGTTATGGGGCAAGCCATCTGAGGTAACATTTTAACCTTGATTAACGACATCATCACTGTATTCCTGAACATGTGTATACTTTTTATTTTATGATTCAAAATTAGCAAACACTTAAGTGATGATCATGCTTTTTTGACAAATGGTTTATCATAAATAGTCTGTATCACAGCACTCTGAACAAACCTAATGATTCTTTCCCCCCCCCCCCCCCCTTTCTCTCTGCCATCCCTTTCTAATAAGGTTACAAATGTAAAAACTCCAGCAACACAATGTAAACACTTTGAATGCTTTCCCTAATGTGCAGCTTTCTTCTGACAAGACCCACATTTAAACTTAAACACAAACATCATTAAAGATGTTTCAGATGTAATTATGTACCCCAACAATGTAAAACTGTAAGCTAGATCAAGAGTTAACAGAGAGAGCTATAAGGCAATGCTGATGTTTCTTACCTGTAAGGCAAAAGGTACGTGAGATTCATGTGGCTGAAATGGCTTGTTCATAACAGCCCCTCCCAGTAACAAGTCTGCAGCCCTGGAATACAAAAAATGGTCAGTATCCTGATCAAAGATGCAGTATAACAAACATTTTCCCCAGTGAAATACAAGGTAGATATATTTTTTAAAAGCTGATCAGTTTAATGGATAAATACTGATTTCATGTAGCAACTACGAAGCACATAAAACAATTATATGCTGCTCTAACAGTAACGGGGAGCTGCAGTAGCGTAGCGGCTAGATGCATGCACTGCTAGCCCAAAGGTCACAGGTTTAAATCAGCAGCATCGGAACATATTTTTCATCTAAAATTAACCTTGGCTCCCAGATAGTGCCCTGGGAAGTTAAGGTGTCTGGGGTGATGTTGATCACACCACACGCTGAGTGCCAATTGATTTATTTTTAAAAAATATGAATCTAGCATCAGATGCCTGATGCATCATTGTCAAAAAGAGGGTCCTTTACTTGTTCTTGGACTGACATCAGTAATGTGTGACGGTTGAATGTTTCACTGTGGCTTTCAGGCAGTTAACACATTAATACAGTGCAGACCACTAGAGGAGATCACGGATGTAGCAAATTTATGTTGTTTAAGAACAATTTGTTTATCCCCTGCAATTTTTCTAGCTGAAATGCTTTTTTGAATAAGAGGAATTTCTGATAAGATGAATCATTTCTTGGGTCCCCAATGAGTTCTCCTTATCAGGTCTACACTGTACACTGCTACAATGATAACACATAAAAAGTTCAATGTTTAACTATGGCTTGAATGTAGTTACCATTACAATGCTTGATTTAGACAAAATAGTAACAGTTAAGCAGCTCGATGTTTCAATGTGAAGACAACCTGTTAAACAATATTAGCTGCTTACATTTTATAACCAGAACAGAGGAACAGTTTCCTGTTCAAATGTGGCTTCCAGCTGAACATATATATACTGCTACAGCTGTAATAAGTGAACAATTATGTGTCTGGACTTTAAGTCTTTTCCCAGAACCTGACCTTTGTGCGCACTTCTTTTTTAAATATCTGGCTTATCTGCATGCAGGACTGTTGGTTCCTTGTCTGTCAGGCAGATGCACTCTGACTCTGAAGGAAACAGTCCTAATTAGGTGACTCTTATGACACGCTAATTAGCACCCCAGAACCCACACAGGGAAACAATGTTCAACCATGGCTTTCCTTAATTTAACAATATTTTCTACAATAAAAACGAAATAACAGTTTACTGTTTAACTGCAATTTTGACACAGCTAGACATTGTTTATACACTTGACACATACTTGCGGACATTGGTCGGGTTGAACAAATAGATTTTCAGGAAGTACTCCTCCTCTGGGTGGTAGCCATACATGGGGCTGCAGAAGACAAAGCAAAACAATACTGAAAGGCCATCTCCTGAAGCTAATTATTTTTCTATGTTCCTTTCTGAAAGACTACTGCTCCCCAAAAATAATTAGAGTATAAATTAGAACTGTTTAAGTTCTGTTAGTTAAAACGTTCACTCT
>CAJHNH020001730.1:21244-136244 GCA_905116865.2 Candidula unifasciata
CCAATGTGAGCCTCAGAACCAACAAGGGAAAATTTTATCCCAAGAAGTTGTATTGGAAAATATTAAATATCTAATGGATAAAAGGGATCTTGAGTTGTTTGATATCAGAGTTGAAATACACAAATGCCTAAAAACTAGAATTAATTGGAAAGAAAGAGAACAAGCAACTGATACCTCAAAAGGATCCCTTTTCACAAAATGTATGCTGGGTAAATGGTAACAGCGTCATATATCTAATTCAATTTTGGAATCATAGTATCCATTTTAGACTGAGCCAATCCAATGCACAAGCACAGGTTAATGGAAACAAATTTACAAACACAGACCACCATGTGCAAATGTGGGTACAGTAACTACTCTGCTACCATCGCTTCCTCTAAGTTTACATCATCTTATAAAAAACAATCAGCAGTAACAACCAAGAACACCAACAACCAAGAACACGGCAACAAGCAACTCCAAACTGCTTACATAATTCCCTCAGAAAAAGAAAAAGGTGCCTGAGCAGTTAGCCCAAGTAACAGAAGTGAGGCTGATGACCAGCGGTCAACTGTGCCAGCACCCCACATACTTAACTTCCCCTCCCGCAGACATATACTCACACATACAGAATTACAGGCGATAGATGGGCCAGCCTGCCCGCCTGCATCAGCATCGTCCAATAATCAATAGTACTCCTAGTAAAGCGGACAATTTTTTATCCCCTCCTTGCCTCAGCTCAACACAACTGGCACATTCTCTCAAATACTATCTCAAAAGCAACACTTCCTTCCAGCTTCCCCCCCTCCCCACAACCATACGCCTATGGCCTGCCAGACATTAAGTAAAAGCAGGCTTTCCTGGCCGGCCAGTCATCAAATAACAATCAATTTCATATTACAAATGTCATGTCTAATCTAAGTAACATTGTGCATCATCTCCATGGGGTTTGTATATTTTGTTACTTAGCATTCTTTTATTTACAACATCAAATGTTCAATTTAAAAAACAACCCCCAAAAAATGAACTACCCACAATTCTCTTCTTTGTTTTGAATTCCTCTCCCCTTTCTATCGTCATGACATACTCTAGTTTTCTTCTGACCATGATGTGCTTAAAGTATGTTGAATCACCTACTTCTGATGCAACTACAACTGATTAACTACACAAAATACCACAAGCAATCTTCTAAACAGCTGTTACCACTGGAGATCAGGACTCAAAGTCAACAGAGTACCAGACCATTTAATTAAAATAGGCACTCCATATTAATAAATTTTGATACCTAGCAACTGTTTAGAATTTGCTTAAGTCTTGGGAGAAAAACTGAGAAAAGTAATTGACTACCCAAGTTTATTATGACAATCACCTACAAATGGAATGCCACAACTATTACACAAATGATTTCATAAACTCTATGGAGCAGTAGTTCACAATCACAGGCTTGACTTTTAAAAAAAATCCTTTTATCTCTATTTAATCCATCCATCTGTCTGCATATTTGTGGACAGCTTTGATACCAAAGATCATATGATATCAACAAGCATGTCGTAGTAGTCGAGCTTCCTGCGAAGTCGGAGTGTATTCTGCCACGCAAAAAGAAACAACCAACTGCACACAAATAAGCTAATAAAATAGATGTACATGCAAAACTCAGGCAGTCACAAAGCCAAAGTCCAAACAGATGAACAGCCAGTTGGTGAACAAAGAAGATCTGATGCCTTAGCCAGCTTCATACGCTGCTGAAGATGAAGATGGAGCACTCAGGGAACATTCTAAGTGCTGTGATGTCTTTTCTTAACTCAGCTCAACTGTCTACCTATGCTTTTCTGTCTATATGTCTGCTTATCTGTGTGACCCTCTTCTTCAAACCCTCTATGTGTACCTGCCTTCTTTTCCCTCCCTATTGATCTAATAAGCTGAGTATGGCCCAGTGTTTATTTTCTCAAAAAATGGGCCAAAGAATGTCAACAGTTTGCCTTCTATTTGTGATCAGCTGCCTTTAGGGTTTGACCCCTTTGCAACTCCCCCACCCCCCATTTTTTTAAAGTTTTCTGGTTTCAAGGAATTTGCTTTTCACAAATTGTCCAGGATTCAGACAAGGGTAAAAAAAAAAAAAAAACTGGTTCAAGGCTACATGTAAGCATTCTGTTTTTCTAATTTGTAACAAGGGCTTATTCCTTAACATGTAACAACTATTCTGCTCTGTATTTCAGTTTTGATAGCTGAAAATGCAACTGATTAACAACAACTGCTGGATATTGTGGGGATGGAGAGTGCTAAGAAAGGAGCTATTCATTTCAGCTGGAGCTATTTATTTCAGCTGGAGCTATTTATTTCAGCTGAAGCCATTCATTTCAGCTGGAGCTATTTATTTCAGCTGAAAGCTATTTATTTCAGCTGAAAGCTATTTATTTCAGCTGCAGCCTCATTTTAGCTGGAGTTATTTATTTCAGCTGGAGCTATTAATTTCAACTGAATCTATTTATTTCAGCTGAAGCTATTTATTTCAGCTGGAGCTATTAATTTCAGCTAGAGCTTCACTTCAGCTGGAGCAATTTAATTCAACCACTAAGCTTTTAGACCTAGTTCATCTGTGGATTCACTTCTTATATACAGAAGTAAATCAAGGACAATCATTGGTTGACCGTGTTTGGTTTGTTTCAGGTTGTGGTAGCAGTAAAATGACACCAATTAAACTCTGAAGCTCACTAGCAGCTATTACACTCTGGACATAGAGATAGTGTACATTCACAATGAATAACAATAGTCAGTACCACTCATCCAGCACTGAAGCACTAACCATTCTTCTCAAGCATACTCAAAAGCAGGAATGGAAGATGATGATGATATACATATATATATATATATATATATATATATATATATATATATATATATATATACATATATATATAATTTTGGGAGGGGGGAGGGGTTGTCAAATTGTTTAAAATAGGCTATCACTTTTTCAAGTTGTTTAAAAATGTTATAGAAAGACAAAGAAAGAGAAAGAGAGGACAGAGAGACAGGTATGAAGAGCAGAAAACATGCAGATAGAGCTGGCAGAGAGAGAGTCACAAATAGAGAGTTACACAAAAAGACACCAAAAGATACAAAGACAAAGTGAGACAAAGGCACAAAGACAGGCAGACCATGAGAGACAGGCAGACACAGCGAGGCAGATTCAAAAATAGAGAAAAAAAAACACAGTATATGTGCAACAGACAGAAGGAAACAGACAAAAGAGTAATGCAAAAAAGAGAGAGAGAGAGAGAGAGAGAGAGAGAGAGAGAGAGAGAGAGAGAGAGAGAGAGAGAGAGAGAGAGAGAGAGAGAGAGAGAGAGAGAGAGAGAGAGAGAGAAATATTCTTAGCCCACATGAAAACAGACATCAATGGAAATACTGCTAATTGTGCCTATGGCAGCCAAAAGAAGAAAGAACAGACTGACAACAAAAAAGACTGATCCCACATGATGAGGTAAGCTGTCTGCCTTGGTCACACAGAAAGGGAAAAAACCAAGCAAGTGGTTTTATGCATTAGCAGAAGGGGCTGGGGCTTTATTTGATTCCTCCAGCAAGACATAAATATATCAACCACTGCATTTCAACATTAGAGGTGTGGGAGGGAGCAGGACAAAAACACATGTAGAGAGAGGGAAGGGGGTGGGGAACAGAGAGTGTTGAGTTGAGAAAAACTGACAGAAAGACAGTGAGAGAGACAGGTGAGAGACAGGGAGGAAGCAGGACAAAAACACATGTAGAGAGAGAAGGGGGTGGGGAACAGAGAGTGTTGAGTTGAGAAAAACTGACAGAAAGACAGTGAGAGAGACAGGTGAGAGAAGAGACTGAGGGAGGGAAAGAAACAAAGAGAGATCAACAAATTTAGAGACGAGAGATAGGGAGATAGAGACATGCTGAAAGAGTGAAAAAGAAAGAGGTTTAGTGAGTAACTGAGGAAGTGACGAGAGTACAATGTAGAAGAGTGAGTCTGTGAGAGAGAAAGACGAGAAACAGAGAGTGGGACAGAGACTGGCAGAAAGAGACAGACTTGTGACATACCAGAGAGAGAGAGAGAGAGAGAGAGAGAGAGAGAGAGAGAGAGAGAGAGAGAGAGAGAGAGAGAGAGAGAGAGATGCAACAGGAAGTGTGGGAAAGTGAGTGGAGGAGAAAATGCGGGAGACTGCCAGTTTGTTTTTTCACAATTAAATGTATGAAGCCTAGCACAAGAGGGGGAAAAATTCATCACTTTCATTCGATTATTTGCCAGCTTTCTTCTATCCCAGCACACAGCAGAGGAGGGGGGTACTGTGCCATAATAATAGATCAAGCTCAGACCACAGGAAAGTGATGATAAAAGAAAAGAGGAAATGACAGAGAAGTTGGCCTGGTAGTGGCAACACAGAAGTGGAAGGGTGGAAGGAGGGAGGGATGGGTGTGAGGCAGCAGTATCAGTTTATTGATTGCTGTAGTTTGAACTCACAAAGGCAATGAGAGGAAAGGAAAGGTGGAACTGGGGCACAGCCTGTGAATGAAGTAAATGAGATGCTGAAATACAGAAGACATACAAGCTTTCCTGCCTATATGTAAATATTCTGAGGGTGGGTTTTTTGTATTTTTTAAGGGTGGCTAGTAGCGGTTGGGATCTTCTTTTTTTCATGGGGTGAATATAAAAAAATAGAGTAGGGAAAGGTTAGAGTGGACAACAGAGAATGGGGGTGGTGTAGGTTTGCAAGTTTTTGTTATAATTGCAAGCAAAAAAATATTCATGTACGAACACAATAAAGAAGTCAGGCAGCTAAATGCTAAATATTATTAGCCAGGGAAAAGGGAAAAATATTTACTTTAAAAATTCTAAAGAGATTCCATGATCAACTGTAAGGCAAGTTGACTTAGACTGCGGCTGAAATGTACTTATCTGAATACACAGAAAATATCTTGTAATACAGATAGGGCAATAAAGATGTTTAAGATAAGAAGATGAAAAGCAAGGAAAGGGGTTAGTAATCATACAGGAAAATTAGTAACGAGACAAGATAATGTAAAGGATAAAACAGATTGGGGAGAAGAGGAAGCAGAAGAAAAAGCATCAGCAGGAGGGAAATAAAAAGAAAGAGGACTGTAAGTAATGAACACATACAGAGACGTAAAAAGAAGAGACTTTCTTGAAATAGAATTATGCCACAGGGAGGAGTGGAAAGTATCTAACAAACTACTAAATAATTTATGCAGAGAAAATTATTTCTATGTGACAGAAAGCAACATAGCAGATTCCTCAAGGCAGACTCATATAACAAGAAACACCATTCATAAGCTAAACAAAAGATTATAAAACTTGACAAGATGTCTCAGACTACACAATGAAAGTGAAACATGCAAGAGCAGCACTAAACCAAAAGTGACGATGTAAATTGGATGTATACAGTTTTTAAAAAAAAGAAACCCATAATTATCCAATAGCGCATTTGTTTGTAAATAAAATATCGTACTCGGGTATGTGAAAAGCGGACTCAAATGTTGTTTACTGTGTTCAGTGGACATGTGGGTGTGAATTGTGTGGGTTTCTGTAATTGTTACAACTCTGGGGTCAATTGTGTTTAAGACCATATTTGTAAGCATAGCTCACGATGCCCACAAGAGAAAGCAACATAATTTGTGGTGAACACTATTCACTGCCCACGCAACTTAAACCCTATAAAAGGATAAATCTACACCAAAGCGATCAGTTCATTTTCAAGCAGTCACGAAAGGAGCCTCTATCGATAAATTTAAGGAATATTGCTTTTGGCCGATTACAGGCAGGAAAAAGTCAGTCAGGTTGCCAGGCTTTGGCACCGCTTCTAGTTGAGATGAAGACCAACATCGCAGTTGACTGCCCAGAGCAACAACAGCAGTGGAGAATCGCTTTATTCCGCTTTGTCAGAGACAGGTTTACAACAGCTTCCTTAACTGCACAAGCTTTGTCTCCATGATGTCATTTGGCTGATCAAACTGTTCAGAACAAACTGCATGATGTTGGACTTTGGGCTTGACGACCACACCGAGGACCTGTCCTTACACATCGCCACAGCCAAAAGTATGCTTCTTTGGGCCAACCAACATTGTCCCTGGGCAAGTGACAATCAGTGGAGATGTGTCTGGTTCAGTGACGAATTTTTCTTTCTGTTGCATCATGACAGACGGCGTAGGGTCTACCGTAGACAAAATTGAGGTTTAGCCCAAATCGTGTTGATAAAGCTATGCTGCTTGGTGGTGGAGGTGTAATTGTATGGGGAATGATCAGTTACAACTGAAGGAGGCAATTGGTGCACATTTAAGGAAGCTTGAATATGCAACAATACGTCCATGAAATTCTTCGACATATCCTTCCATTTTTGGATGCCAACAGATATCTTTTTCAACAGGACAACGCTAAACCCCATTCTGCACAGCTGACCATGCAGTTCCTGGCTGCCAATAACATTTAAACCCTTCCCTGGCACCTATGGGTATGAGCTGCAAAGAAGTGTTTGTCGCCTAAACATTGCTCCAGCCAATGGTCATAATCTGTTTCCAGGCACTCCAGGAAGAGTGGGCAGCCATCCCACAGGCCCACATCAGACATCTGATCCCATCCATGCCCAGGAGATGCCAGTCACTGATCCACGCAAAAAGAGGCAACACTCTATACTAACGGGAAAGGCCTATGCTTAAAAACTATCGTGACCCAGAAGGTGTCAATTGATTGGTGGAACCCTAAGGTGTTCACGTACGGCATTAAAAAGATGCAGAATGTCAAAATTGTAACTATGCTTCTTTTTTACAGTATAAAAAGGAGCGACTTCAGCCGAGCTAATATCAAGAACTTAAAACAAAAAACGATGAGTAAAAAGTGAAACAGGAAAGGAAATAAAGACACACAGATTTCCACCAATCTTTTTATCAACAGTCAAAACAATGAGCTAATTAAACAACAGATATGGCCAACCAGACAGAGACTTTTTTGTCTGTCATTTCATCTGTTGTTTTGTGTGCTGATAAAAATGGGGTGTGTCCTCTTTATTTGTTTTTTATTATATCATAAAAATATTTTTTTTTTGGTGGGTGGGGGGAGAGGGGGTATCGGTGTGGCTAGGCATTGTGGAACGTGCTTCTTAATCCCTAAATACCTTATTTGATGCCAGCTGCAGGCAATATGGCAGCAAACTGCTGTGCACTGATTTTGAAAATAGTATGGAGCGACTACCATTCAGAAAAAATGACAAACTAATAAATGTTAAAACTGCCTAGCAAGGGCAAACAGTAAAAAAATGCTGAGGTTGGTTCTGCAGCATTTTGTGAAGGATAAGCAACTAACTTATTTCTATGGCTAAGTGGACTTGCAGGGGCAGCCTGGTTGTTTTATTATTATTACTCCTGTTTTTCTCAATATGCTTATTCAGTGCCTTTTCCTCACATCTTGATTCAATGGAATCTGAGTTCCCTCTCAACATTTTTGTAAATAGTAATAATTGTAATAAGTAATAATTTAATTTTGGGGAAACACTGCATTGAATAAATTTTCCTCTATTCTGCAAAGGTGCCTGTAAAAGAATGTTTGTAATGTATCAGTAATTGTTTTAGTTGTACTATGAAGTAGTATTGACTTTACACTAGTGAAATGCTCTAAGCATGATAACAGTTTTCATGTCCTTTGACTTCAACAGTTTTCTAATGATATGAACACTTCTTGCTTTTTGTCATTATCTTCATGACTTCAGGTTGTGGTAGACCAACATAGCATTACTAGGCAATTTTACGCTTAGTAGTGTGTCCCTAGGAACGAAAAAAAATTTCAACAACAGAAAGGAAATGTTTATGACAAATCCTAAATGTAACTAGAGAAATAGGATTAGAAACGTCTCAGAAAAAAAGCTGGGCTGGAACCAGTACTAAACTGCATCACGAAACAAAAGATCTGTCACAAGATCGTGCACCACTGACAGCCATGTCAATGAAAGCAGAGCTAACAGGAGAAACACAGCTGTGCAGCAAACCCAGCTCTTGCGCCAGGATATCCACTGGCATAAAAAAAATTAACTCTCATGCCCTGACAGTCAGAAATTATTAGTGATGGCACAGATAATATTCTGCCACGCAGGATAGTAAGGTGAACCTCTTAAATGTTTATGAATCAAAGCAAATCAATCAATCGAAGCAAGAAGAAGAAGAAAAAGAAAAAAAAGAGGAGGAGGAGGCGGAAGAAGAAGACTGGGGCTGTGTAGTCACGAGGCATGGCGTTCACCTCGAGTGCTAGAGGTCCCAGGTTCAGGCGCCAGTGAAAGCCGGGATTTGTTCATGTGGACTTCAAGTAATTTTCTCTGATCTCTGGACAGTGTGCTCGGGCACCGTGTGTGTTGTTCGGCACGTAAAAAATCCCTTGCCAGGCGGAAATGGTAAAGAGTAGTAAAAATCTACCCAAAGTATTTCAGGATCCTCGCCGGTGCTATGGAGTTCGTGCATTGCGCTGAGATTCTTCGGACTTAGACTTGATTTAGAAGTAGAACGGAGCACTTAAGAGTTACAACCCCTGTGCCATGAAATCGATCCGCTGCTTAAACCTAAACCTTTAAGAAGAAGAAGAAGTACAAGAAGAAGAAGATAAACCACAGAAGTTTTAGACTAACATTAACATTCCCCTGGCTACAGTGAAATATCATCATCATCATCCTTTATGTGCCATTAGATGTAGCACAGGGCTCACATTCAATTTCTCCACTCTACTCTACTGCATGCAACTCTCCCGATTTCTGACATAGAGTTCAGCACAGTGTTTTTAGCTTCTCGTAATAATATTTTTCTTAATGTTTCCCTTAAATGTCCTATTTTTCTAAAGAGTAAAATAGACTAGGCAGTAAACTGTACAATATTTTATTTTTTTTCTTGGTTAAATTCACAAAGGGAAAACGGCTTTAAATGTATAGCTGTGAGCAAAAGAAAAGCAAATGAATGCGAGTAATTGTGTACTAACAACCTTCAATGTCAAAGTTCTGCCCAGAATGATGAGTTGAATGAATACAAAAGTAAATTAGTGTAGAACATTCTAGCAGTGAATGCTAGAGAACCACTAAAAGACATGGATCCAAAGTTAAAAGCATCTGGAAACTTTGGTGCCTGAGGCAAATGGCTGAACATAAAATGGGATGAAATTAAGGAGTGAAGCAATAAGAGAAATGCCTGGCAACCTGTGCTAATTACAGTTATAAGACAAAGACGGTGCTATACTGGACAGGTCCTGAGAAAAAATGAGCAGAGAATCACCAAACAAGCAACCAAATGGGAAATAAATGACTGGATTTTCCATCCATGATATCAAACAGATGCACAGGACAGGATGAACAAAGGAATGTACTGCAAACGCTATGTGACATAAACAGATGCACAGGACGGTACAAAGGAATGTACTGCACACCCTATGCGACATAAACAGATGCACAGGACGGAACAAAGGAATGTACTGCACACCCTATGTGACACAAACAGATGCACAGGACAGGATGGAACAAAGGAATGTACTGCAAAAGCTATGTGACATAAACAGATGCACAGGACGGAACAAAGAAATGTACTGCACACCCTATGTGACATAAACAGATGCACAGGACAGGACGGAACAAAGGAATGTACTGCACACCCTATGTGACATAAACAGATGCACAGGACGGAACAAAGGAATGTACTGCACACCCTATGTGACATAAACAGTTGCACAAGACAGAATGGAACAAAGAAATGTACTGCACACCCTATGTGACATAAACAGATGCACAAGACAGGTTGGAACAAAGAAATGTAGTGCACACCCTATGTGACACAAACAGATGCCCAGGACAGGATGGAACAAAGGAATGTACTACACACCCTATGTGACATAAACAGATGCACAGGACAGGATTGAACAAAGGAATGTACTGCACACCCTAGGTGACATAAACAGATGCACAGGACAGAATAATTCTAACAGTAATCATTAGCCCCTTTAATCTTTTCGGACGATAGTGTTCCACTGCACTACAGGGAGATGGAGGTAGAGGAATCATGGTGATGGCGACTGTGATACTAGCAAGACCAGCGCATGTTGAGAAGAATATTCTACAATTAGTGCACACAATTCTAGAACCATTGTTTCCATCATATGTCTGACCTATTTCTTGTCAGACTTATCTTATGCTTTTTGGTCCCTATTCCATTTCTACCACCCTACCCCCTTTGGGGTTTTTTTTTTTTGGGGGGGGAGAGGGGATGTGGGCTATAGAATTCTTACAATAATTAAGAAATCAATAAAGGCACTGAAGGACCTAAACATGTGCTTTACAAATTATGCCACAATATCTCATAAAGGTAAAATTTGAATAAATTATCAAAATGTTGGGAGAATAATAATATTATTGGTAAAAAGGCAACAACAAAAATATATAAAAACTAACTACAAACAAGTGGTAGCAATTAAAATGGGAAATAAAGTGGCAATTGTAAACATATAAAGTTAGCTTTGTGTCCTTAACAGAATGTTTCAGAACCAACCCTAGGAATTTTTTTTTTTTTTTGCTGTTGTGATTTTTCTAGACAAATTTACATTCAGTAGCTCTCTCTCTCTCTGTGTCATTGGATCTTTCCTTCTCCCCCCCCCCCAACCCCCCTCCTTCCACAGTGAAAATAATCATAGATCGAAGACAGACCAGGAATACATGTTGAGGGTTTGAACATAAAGAATCTGTGTTATGCAAATACCACAGTATTGAAAGCTTAAAAACTTTATAGACACTAATGAGTATTCCCCACCCCCCACACACAAAAAAAAACTATAAATCTATAAATATCAAGAGAATAGAAACAAATATTAAGTAAAAAAACATCAAAATGCAATCTTACAAAAAAAAATTATAATTCTTAGCCAAGTCAATAGATTCTAATATTTTGGTACTAACAAAAAATCTGATGGAAGACGAATGAACAAGAGCAGGTTTCCTAGTGTGGTTTCTGGGGCCCCATTTGGGGGTGGGGGGGGGCAGATAAACCACCCCTAACAAGCATGGCAAACTTACTGGGGATTTGCTGAAATCAGAGGGGATGGGCCGAAATATACAGATATTGCTGCCTGGATGTAAACTACAACACAATATGCCAATCACGATCGAGCTGACAGTGTATGGTAGATACTGTCATGACAACCTTGGCATGGCAAAGCTATTAAAGGACCAAGTGGAATTTTAGTACGCAGTGACAGTGAGATTCTGCAAAGCACCTTTCAGATGACAAATATACAATACAGAAAGAATAAGAACCCAACTTTAACAATAAGCGGTTTTTTTCAATCAAGGTGGTTGGGGAAGGGAGGGTTCAAAGAACATCAGCGCTCTTTTTCCTTTCCCGGGGTATTAAATAAACTAGACTGTGATTTGATTTATCTGACAGAGCCCAGTTATTAACAAGGGGAAGCAAAAATTCCAGGTGACTACAGGCAGGTTTGCTACCACTCAAAGTGGAAAAACATCTAAAAAATATGTATTTATTAGCAAAAATTCCATAAAATGTATTGTACTGACTGTTTCACAAATTCCAAGTGTGGGTTCCAGGGCCCAATTTGAGAAAAATGGAGGGGTGGTGGGTGGGTGAAGGGGGAGAATAAGCAATAGGAGACTACGGTTTTGCTGAAACTAGTGTTGGGCCACAAGGCACAGATAGTAAACCAAAATACAACAAAAGTCCTGAAGACGTTTCACATCTGACGGACAGACAACCAAGTATCAGGGGCTGATAACTGAAAGCTTTTATGGAGGAATGCCAGTAACTTGGGCGACTGACTTTAATCAGACATTTTGTTTCGATTTGTTCTGAATGTTTACTTTCATGAGCGAAAAACAAACACATTCTTGACTGGGATAATTCAAGCATCATCACACAGGCCCAAACATACCACAAGCATCACAAAAAAAAAAACACTTAGCACTTTCAACTATGCCTGTAAAATATCAACCTCAGCACTGGTATACCGTAGAGCAGAGTTATTCAACAAAGTATACTCAAGGGTCAAAATGTTGGAAAAAAAATGTATCACAATGGACCAGAGCCTAAGCATAGAAAGATCACTAAATCACTATTATTGCCAATGATCTGCTGACTAGTTGCTAGACCTCCGCAGGATAGATTTGGCCTGTCATAGAGAGACCAGACCACATTATCTATGATAAAGTTTGTTCAGTCATTACTCAACACATCAGCAATGACAAATTATTTTTTAAGAACAGTTAACAAATGCAAAAATAACTGGCAAGGACACAAACTAAGATCTACCAGCCTTTCCAAATCATGTCACATGGCTCAGTGCAAGGCAGGAGGAAACTACGCAGGACAAAGAAAGACAAGGTTACACAATCTAACAGACTGGACAGGCCTTTAAAATTAAAACATCCAGTCCGGTGCATTTGGTCACCAAAAATGAAAAGATCTGATCAAAACGTCAATACTTACTTTGTGATTCAACAACACAGTGTTATGTGGTTACAGATAAATAGGCAGATACCAGATACATAGCCTGACTGGAACTGATAGACAGGCAGGCACTAACATATACAGCTGTCATGTAATCTATGCTACCTTGACAGAGAGACGGGCAGGTACTAACATATATGGCTGTCATGTAATTTATGCTATCTAGGCTCTATGTAAACCTTTTCAGTAAGCAATTGTGGTAGATGCTCAAACAGGTAACAGCAAAAACATAAATCACAACTGGTATACTCTCACAGAAGATGCATATCTAAGATTTGCATAAAATATATCAGTTTCCACATTTGTCTAGTACAGGGGTTCTTAAACTTGTATCGCGGCGGCCCCTTGTCGGGCAAAAATAATTTCACGGCACACCTACCCTTAAAGCAGTTTGAATACTTAGGAAAAGAAGAAAAACAGTGCACATTTAATGTTCAGTTGTCTTTAATGTGATAATTGAAACTGGATGGATGCATTTTTCATTTTCCCTTTATGTATATGGAAAGTTTAGTTAATTTTAAACTCAAGTCACTTGGCCCAGAAAGTTTGTTCCAGTGTTTGTCTTTTAAGTAAGCGTACGTTCAGAATGCCCTGCGGCCTTGCCAATAGCATTGTCTTCTTAATACACCTGCATTCAGAACTCTTCTTGGCTTGCTTCACAGTGTTTCTGTTTTAAACTGCTGTCTTCGCTTATCTCGAGCAGATTTTAAAAAATTCTTTATTACTGTCGTGGCAACCCTGGCAAACACTCGCGGCACCCAGTTTTGAGATTCGGTCTAGTACACTCTGACTGAAGAAAATAAGTACAAATACACTGACACAACTGAAGGATACTATATCTAACCTGGCACACTGCATGGGACAAAAAGAGTCAATATTCTAAATTACCAATTTTCCAAGGCCAGCAGTGAATCAAAAGAGCTCAATGAGTAGACCATGAGGTAGACCAAGAAGATTGTGAAGAGGTTAGGCAGACTTACAAATACTTGGGATTCACCAAAATTGGAAAGAGATGACCAATTAAAGAGATGAATGGAGGCGGGTGATTTCAGAAGCAATGAACCCCAAAGGAATGCTGAAAGATGAGAAGAAACATTGAAGTAATATGAATGCCCCATGCTTGTGTGAGTGCTAAATAAGCTCTGAGATTTATAAATAATTTAAATGACCTGTCACATTTTTTACGGCTAAGTTTAATTATAAGTAAAGTAAAGAGTAAAGATCCCTTTTCACGCCTTTCGGCACATCGGGCATATAGGCAGAGCGTCCCATATTTTTACAGACCATCAGCACTCTGTGGGTAATGTGGTCAGCATTAAAAGTTTAATTATAGTTGATATATATTAGTAAGTTGGACCATGATGTGTGGAGGGGGCGCATCAGGAAGGGAATGAGAAAGAAGGAAGAAATGATTGCAGCAAGGATGAGAGCTAAGCTTCTGAGAAGATACAGAAAAAACACAAATGGTGACAACAATGGTCCTGAAAATCCCATGCTACAATTGCGGAAGACATTTGACAGGTGGGTCTTGCTAGTCACACTCGCCAATGCCATAGGCTGTGAGTCTCATGTCTCCTCACAGCCTAATATAGCACTATTGTCGGGAAAGACGGAAAGGTGCCAATCAAATCAATGAGCAGTGATGCCCATTCAGTGATTGAGAAATTGTTATTTGATCTCATCAATGCAATGACCAGCGATGGCCATGTTTCAGAAAATCATTAAAATTACACAGGCAGTCAGTGGTAAAAAAGGTAAAGTCCATCCAAGAGTTTCAGTGCTTAAATAGCCTGATAGCAGCAGATGGAAGATCTATTATAGAAGTCAAGTGTAGAATAGCATAACCTAAAGCAGCAGTTCACAAAATATTTTTTTTTATATAAACTATTTATGTCAGCTAAAGTGAAACAAATTTAAAAGTTATAAAAAGTCAATCCTGATGTATGGAAGTGAATCACAGTCAGCCAGCTGATAAGTGAAAAATTTGTGGAAGCTCCAAAGATGTGGTTTTACAGACGAATAATGTGAACACCATAGATAGATTAAAAGAATAATGATGTCTTGAAGGATATTAACTCACATAGAGAACTGTTTACCCACTTCAAAAAGAGACGATTTGCATTCTTAGGTCACACCGTAATAAGGGGCAAACTGGAGTATTTCACAGCAACGGAAAAACTGGAGGAGAAGAGTGGCAGATGGAAACCAAGAAGATGGTGGATGTTTACTGTCACCAGGAGGCTAAGCTGGGTAACAAACACCCGCAGAAGTCGGATGTGTCGGCTGAAAAGGTGTAGATCGGCACACGGCAAAAGAAGTAGTTTACTGTCACGACAAGAAGAACCATCTGTGTCAGAAATAAAGAAAGTATTTAAGACAGAAGAGGCTGTGAAAAGACATTATTACCAGCATCACATGGACTATAACAAATACTGCCTCTTTATGGTATATGCCTCTATGGCCATACATGTTGTACAGCATGGCTATTAAACGGGCAGCCAGAGGACCAAATCCAGCCGGTAGATGCCTAGCAAGTAACCGTAGATCCCTGTTGTAACAGTGACCTTGCTAGGCTAGGGCCTCTGGCCAGTGATGATCCTCATTTTCAACATTTTCACCACTTAGCTGAATGGCCCTGTTGTACAGGCTCCTACTTGCATAATCTCTATGTGGATTTCGGGGTAAATATTCAGGTAGGGGGCAGAGAGGAACAGGCCCATTGCTAATTCACAAGTATGTCGTTAAAAGCGACTAATAGTAAGTTTACAGAAATTGGATGTGTTTGGCCAAAAAGGCAAAGATTTTGCAGCCAAGCAGTAAACTACAATGCAATATGAGAAAAAGAAAGCACTTACAAGGTATGTAGAAATAGAGAAAAAAAAAGGCTGTTTCAATAGTCCCGTACCGTAGCACAGATAACAAAACATAAAAATAATCACGGAAGCTAGTGCTGAGAAGACAAGATAAGAGGGAACAGTTAAAGCGTTGACAATAAGAAAAAACATGCCACTCCTGCAAC
The DNA here is from genome assembly GCA_905116865.2 of Candidula unifasciata. Taxonomy (NCBI): domain Eukaryota; kingdom Metazoa; phylum Mollusca; class Gastropoda; order Stylommatophora; family Geomitridae; genus Candidula; species Candidula unifasciata. Next base: position 36,753 of record CAJHNH020001730.1, read on the forward strand.
ATAGGTGAGGTCCTGCGACCCAGCGAGTCATGAATGGCAAGGGAAGTCACTCTCTTCCTGGGCTGGGAAACGTAAATAGGAACCCCCAAAAAATACATGCATAAATTGTGCCAGGTTTTTTTTAATTGACAAGATACACAAATTCCACACTTACAAACTTATATTGATTTTATGTACCTAGATTTTACACTTAAACATATACATTCAGATCTGACATAAAATTCAATCTACACATTTCAGTATCAGAACACCTACACACACAATGCAACTTAGAGAAGTACCTGCTTGTTCCATTTTTTTTTAAATCCACAACAACAAAAATTAAAATAAACATGCATATGGGTCTATTCTCAACATGAACTTACATGCCAGAGACAAGAGGAGATCTTGTAGACATGCTGGAAATGTGTGTTTGTGACACGACTTGCGACATTCAATGCCTTGTCTAGACTTGCAGCAAACTGCCTGAGGTAGCGATCAGTTGGCAGGGTCCCATCATACGGCACATACAAATACGGGAATACTCCATGTATGTGCATACATGTCTTCTGTCCTGAAGTAAGAAACGATAACAAATATTCAAATGAAATGACAACCAGCTACAGTGAATCTCACAACAGACACATTCCTCGTGTGGGCTGCAGGGCCACATTGTGGGGAAAACAAGAATACACCCACTGCCTACCCAAAAGCATGTCATTAATGTCGACTAATTGAGAGGTTCGTACGAAGACAGAGTGCATATGCCTGAGAAGCAAGGATCAACAGTCTGCATACATAAGTCAGATTTGTAAAACAGATGTACACACAACACTCAGGTTCTGGAACAGGACTACAGTCCAGAAGCGAAGGAACGACCAGAACTTTCTGCTGGAATCTTTAGCTAGGGAACGCAAGGAAGAAGAAAAAGAAAGACATTTAAAAGGTGTTTCTTCTTCTTCTTTACGTTCAAGGCTGTATACTTAGGCAGAACTTTTCCAGAACTACAGGTCCGAGTGCACATGTTTTATTTGTATGCAGACTGCTGGCTCCACACCTGTCAGGCTAATGCACTCCAACATAGAAGGAAACATCCCTATTAGTTTACTTTTATATCTCACTATATACTCGGGGAGCTTTGGGACTATTCTATTTTTTTTCCGAAACTGGGCACCAGAACCCACACAGGAAAAAGGGGGCGCTTCACTGCACTAGTTTTTTTTTATAAAAATGGCTTGGTCTCTCGGGTGAGCAGCTGGTTGCCCACTAAGAATGTTGCACAAAGCATGAAAAAACTGGAGTATTCCAGTGATATCTAAAATCCCATAAGCACCAACACTCATGAAATGAAGGGAAGTTTTAAAAAAAAAATATGATGATGCTGAATTCATAAATCTAATAAGAGTGGATAAAGTAATAAAAAAACACATGCTCTACAAGAGCATCACTTTGCAAGTTCTTCTTTATGAAGCAGAATGCTGGAGAATGACCAAAAAGGATGTACACAAGTTGTCCACCTTCCACCACACATGTCTACGTAGAATTATCAAAATTTTCTGGCCAGATACAATCTCAAACACTAAACTACTCCAAGTCACAAACCAAGAAACTCTAGACAGTATGATAACCAAGAGAAGATGGAAATGGCTTGGCCACGTTATGAGAATGAATCCTGATATACCTGCCAAAACAGCTCTCACATGGATAAAAGAGGGAAAGAGAAAAAAAAAAGGGGCGCCCAAAAACAACATGGAGACGAACGATGGAAAGTGACCTGAGTGTGGCATCTTTGACATGGAAAACTGCATTGAAAATTGCACAGGACAGGAAAACATGGAAAGTCCTCTCTGAAGCCTCAAGTGCCACTAGGCATAACAAGAACTGATGATGCTGGTGAAAACACAGTATCCATTAGTCATAAGTTCTCAAAAAGGGTGAGTTGTTTTAAAGCAAATCTGTTTCAACATTAGGAACATATGTGTACGGGATGCTAACTCTGTTGCCCTTACTGCGCAGGTACCCTAGCCACTGTGACAACAGAGACATATTTAGCAGTTACAGTGATTACCAGTACTAAAAAACCCCATATAACATAGTATGAATATTTTCAACACATAATAAAAGCAACTGCAAGTTTTAAATACAATAAGGTTTTATGACATTTGCGTTGCATTATCTTTTTTATAATCTTTGATAAATTTTGCTTTAATTTGTTCTTCTTCTTCTTGTCTTTAGTCCTGTTCTGCTTTTCAGTGTTTTGAAGAGACGCCTAGTGCGAGCCTTGGTGTGTGTATGTAAATGCTGGTATACAAGGCCTTGTACATCTATCGATTGCCTGTTTAAAGAAACAATCAGAGAAATATGTTGGGACACAAGCTGACAATAGACTGCCTGAACTCACCTGCCGGTGTTGAACCAAAGATGCGCAGCACAGGAACTTGTTTCACTGGAGTATTCCGAAATTCTGAGTGAGTAGTGTCCAAGCCCGGAATAGGCTTGGCTTGGTAGTGATTGGTGGTCACAATGCGCAAAGAAAACATGATGACTGACCACAACGGTCAGGTTGGACTATCCATCAGCCATTTAAGAGATGATGATTGTCACTGGATACTTGAAATTTATTTCTGCCAGAAAAAAAAAAATTTAATGTTTCAATGGACAAGAAACAAATGTCTAGAAGTAAACATAAGTAACTAATAGTAAAGTTAGGGACCCTTTTCTAGGAACTTTTGGGGATACAGTGCCAGAAATATATTTTATATACCAACAGGCACTCTATAGGTGAAGTAGTCAATAACACAACAGCCGCCTTTACTTCCCAGGAATGTACCTGTTACTCATTTAAGGCCAGTTCAATCTGGGAGCCAAAGTAATTTTTGAAAAAAAGAAAATAAAAAGCCTGGCTTCATTTGGAATTAAACCCATGACCTTCGGATCCACAGACTAGCTATTAGCTGCTACACCATTGTGGCTCCCTGAAACTAACAGTTGCAGACATAAATTTTTGAGCTTCCTTAAACTAACTGTGTACCACACAACATACAATGTGTTTAGTGATTACTCAGGAAGGTGGTTCCCCTAGCGAAGTGGATAAGCCGTTTAACTTGCATTCTGAAGTGTGCTGGTTTGTTTCATAGACGCATCGTTCGATTCATGCGTGCAGTTTTTACGGAGATCTGTGGGGAATGTCGAGGAGCTATAGAGTTTGTGCTTGGTGTGTTGCTCTCAGCAGGTGGCTATCCATTTTGTGGAAAGATGTTGAGCGAAATGGGACAACCTGGTGCAATAAAAAAGATCGCCTCCACTTCAGCTATAAACTTTATCTATTACCAAACCTGGTTCTGAACATCATGTTGGACAGGCACATTGAATGTACATTTTCTTTGGAAAATTAATTACTTTAGCTATATTGAATGACGTAATAGTGGTTTTTTTTTAAAGGAAAGAAAGGTATAGTTATGAGAAAAAGAGGCAGGGGTTAATAAGCACAGTGGGGGATACAGGATATCAAGGATACCCTGAGCATTAAAACTCACAAGTTTGGAAAGTTTGCAAATGATGAAATGGCTGACTTGTGTCGTGATAAGAAAAATTTGTTGAACAGGACCTACAATATAATGTTTATGATAGGTACAATGAACTCCTGTCTCATCAACTATTGCTGTACTTTTCTGTTCTAGAACTTCATACATTCATTATTTCTTTCAACCCCATAGTTCTACGTTAGATTAAAAAAAAATATCCTAGGCAGCAGTTATTATAAACTAAATCTTAAAAAGATAAGATAACATGAAACAGAAGTAGTTAAAAACAAGAGAGGCTGATTTGGTTAATGCAATGACCAGGAAGGGCTACAAAGAGCTAAGAAACATACCATGCTAGGAGTAACCAATAAATACTTGTCTTGGTGTTGAGAAAAGCTGGGAATGCTACTAGAATGTCTTTGCACTAGAACCCTGTCTTTCAATGTGATACAGTACTGGTTCTCTGCAGATGCTTTTTGTTTTCTTATGACCTCATTTGTGATTTTATCTCTTATGGTCACACAAACATCTGATTTGCCTGAAACGTCTGCCCAGGAACCTATGTATTACCACCCAAATAAGCCCTTAAAGGACCAAAATTACATTCAGAAATTATTTGTTTTCTGTTTCACATAGTATTTTACTTATACTAACACAAACATTTAAAAACAAATGACTGTAAAATTTATTGCCTAGCAAATTTCACTGTATCTCAAGTGCATATTAAAGTAACAACTGACTATATTGATATCAATAAATGAATCATTTACAACAAAATATAAAATCAAACACTCTTAAAAGTAACTGCCTGTTTTTTTATTTATTATTTAACAACATTACACAAAGCATGAAACTGTACGTCCCAATCATGTTACAAAGTGATATATATATAAACATATATAATATTTTGACAGGTTATTCCTTCATATAATACAGACATATGTTTTTCTATTTCAGTGTCATTTCTCTTCTGGTTCCAAAATTGCACAAATTACACATCCATTACTATTCCTGAAAAATGTGGGTGTGTGTGTTGGATTACATAGTCATAGCAAATAAAACTCATGGGACTGGTAAGTAATTAACACCAACTATAAGAGCCCGCATCTACAAACATTTTGTTTTTCAACAAGTGTGTGATGTGATAAATCAATTGACAAGTTGTTTTAGTTGTTATGGGCACTCACAGAGAGAAAAGAAGATTGAGGTGAAGGGGGGGGGGGGGGGGGGGCTAAAATATCCAAACTGAAAGTTTATTATTAAACAGGAATAGAACTTGAATAATTTAATTATGTGGGATTTCCAAGCAACTGTAACCATCTTGTGTTTCTCCACACAAATTATACTATAATTTATAGGATCTGCAATAATTTTTTTCTTTGTCTTTAACGTCCCTCCGAATAAACACCCCCATGCATGGCATCCTGTTATCAATTCCTTTCTCATTTGCAACACATCTTTAAATTAATGTATCTTTATATACCTCGTAATCAATGACAAATGCGGCAGTATTTTATTGTCTGCTCTTGGTAAATCTAGTAATTTCTTTCCCCTGATGACGGTACTCTTGTAAAAACAAGTTAGTTGTTTGGATTTGGTGGTTCCACATGTAAATAAGTAAATAAATAAATAAACAGTAGAAAATCTTTGCTAGGATCTTCACACATGCAACACTACTATTTTTGGACTTGATATTTTAAAATCTATCAATGTAATATATAATGCCTTAAATTTCGAAATAATTGTTACAACCTAAAACGCTTCTGATTTACAATACAAACTGTTCGAAAATACAATGACTTGTCGCATTTTCACATGCGTGTTAAACGCAATTATATTGCTCTCCCGCCAATTTTGTATTCAGTCATAACAAATTATTTTATAAAATTGAAATGTAGCTGCAAGATCAACTATAACACCATAAACACAATGCAATTTGCAAGAAAACTACGACATTTACCAGTGAAATATACAGATAAAGTTGAGTCAGCAATCATTCTCCCCCCGGCCCGTACCAGGGTACCATTGTCAATGAATGTCCACGGACGGGTAGATTGATACGGAGCACCTTTATGCCATATAACGTGTATTGATGGATGAACCGTTTTTCAAGTCATCTCTATAAAGTACTTATAAACCTAAACATGCGCTCAGATTCCTGCATTATTCTGCCATAAATTGATGGGACAATTTTGACGAATTTGTGATTACTTTAGCTGAGAATGAAAGCCGACATGAAAGTCGTGTAGCGCCCTCTACTAAACAATATTTTGCCTACTGGCGTTATCCCCCTTGGTGGATACACGTGATGAACAAAGTGAGCGCCAATCCTGTTTTCTGGGACTTCGGGATGTATTATGTCTGACTTGTCTTCTACAATAAAACAAACTACGAGAATAGAAAAGTAGAACTGGTCAGCTTCCTAAAAAAATGAAAACCAGTTAATAACAGTAACAAAATGAACATTGTGGGAAAAAAAGACAATATCAGGATGCAACAACATGTAGCAGTAGTAGTTTAATCAACGATATGATGTTCAACCCGTCAACATGGGTATACAGTCGAACCTCAGTTCTCAAAACTCCCTCCTTCCCCTTCTTCCTGAAACAATTCATTTAGGGTTCCCCTGACAGGAGAAGAGATAAAGGATGCATACGAACATGCGGAGACGAGAACTACAGCCCTGTGAAGATGTTGGGGAAAAGCCTGTTTAACGTCCCTGGAGTGAGATGGCTGAGGGCATAGGGGTGCGGCACATCCTCATACAGCGGTGCATCATTATATTAAACAGATAGGTGTGTTGAGAGATGTAAGAAGAGTGGGTGAAGTTTTACTGCAAAAGTTAATGGGCTCCATTTTAAAAAAAAAAGTGAGAGGTGTGTATCCAGTTTGAGAGTGGAGGTAGTCACTGTAGCTTTCGATGGCTTGAGAGTTGCAATGGACTCACAGTGCATGCTTCGGGAAATTGGAACTGTCGTCCTATGTGTAGCTTGCATCATTTGATACTCAGATTAGATGTTCGTTTCACAGCTGCGCCGTTCAGTTCACGAGTGCAGTTTCTACAGAGATACCTGGGGATCGTCGCCGGAGCTACGGTGGTCGTGCTCTGTGTGACACTTTCGGCAGGCAGCTAGCTGTTCTGCGGAGAGAGTCTGAGCGATATGGGATAAAATCTGGTGAAATGACGTCGATCCCCCCCCCCCCACCTTTATCAGATGAGGAGCATATCATGGATTTTATGTTCAGGAGATTCGAGTGTGCGGGATAATTAGCAGGCTGATTGATTAGCTGCTGCTGTTCCCCGTAGTGGTAAGTTATTTTATGGTAAAGCAGACCTGGTGAAAGCTCTGTGGAATCAAATGGATAGTGCAGTATAACATACAGATAATTAGTACACTGGAAGACTAATTCAACCGGAAGGAGTGGGAGTGATTAGGGGGTCTGGAAGATATTCAACACTGAGGGGGAAACATGGGTGGACCTTTAATCAGGTTGCAAGGGTATTATTAGCATGTCGACTCTTGGTTGGCTACTAAGGAAGGAGGTGAGGCTCCTGTGGGACTGTCCTGAGTGCATCTATGTCAATTCATCATTCAGTAATTCACTCATTTTTTTTTTTTTTATGTTGACCAGCTAGTCTATCTATACCAGTTCGTTTCGTACCACACAAGCATACTCTTGAGAAAATATCTAAAGGGCGCTAACCATAGGCAACCGCTGAAATGATGCTTGCCACTATGAATGGAGAATACCTGTCGGCACTTTTCTGGACACGGTCTCTGAGTTGGTTACAATTACGACCCGTGTCTTCAGCTAGTTCTCAACAGCCATACTGGTGTAGTGGCTAGACGCTCGCCTTCTAACCCAAAAAGTCTCGGCTTGAAAACTGATCTTGTTATGTTATCACAATCGACGTCTTTGCACATTGGGCATCCCCATTCGTGCTCAGTCCTCCGATGCAGCAGCCACTTCAAGGTACATCTACTCCCATGAGGAGTGTTAAAGTATCTCCTGTCTTTACCTCTAAGACGGCATAGTCGTGCTTCACCAAGCTTAACTTCTCGGTCACGAAGTCGTGTTAGCGTCAGAGATTCGCCATTATCTCCCAACCTAATCCGTACGGCGTTGATGATTTAAACTCTGTCCATGCTTTTCCCCATTTGCATTGGTGCCTTACTTGCCAGCTGGTCAGCTCTTTCATTACCATTTACTCCTGCTTGCCTAGGAGTGTATGCCCATGCTGATCTTGTCCTGCGCTTCACTGACCCATCTGTGAATGCTGATCAATCAGTGCTCTAATCTCGGCGTCTGCGGTGGCAGGTATCTGATTCCTGCAGTACCTTCCCCGTGTTATGACAACCTTAGACAAGTCATGCAGTTCTACTGGTTTATCCGTCCATTCTTTTCCGTGACTGATCTCGTCTAGGGCACACACTTGCTGGAATATATTTTTTGCCTCAGCCATCCAGGAGGAGCCTCTTATGAGACGCGTCCCTTTTATATCGTTGACAGCGTTGTGCAGTGGGTGGTTGATGCCTGCTGATATTCTCATGTACGCTTTTACCTGTGCCACTTTATGTCTGGTGACCATAGTCAGCAAATCCAGGACATACCGTATGGCATGACACGAGGTGTCTTTTGTGCAGCCGAGTATGAGTCTCATGGCCTCATTTTGTACCCGGTCCAGTCTTTCTAGCTGGGTTCTGCTGACAGTGAGGAGGCCCAAACCATAATCTATATCACTTAGAATAAGTCCCTGATAGAGCAGGAAAAGTAGGCGTTGTTCAATGTCGGCGTATGCGATCGCCTTCAGCGCTGTCAGACCTTTCCTGGCTCTAACTATGACATTGTCTACACGATTCTTGTATGACAAGCATCTGTCAAAAGTTATGCCAAGGTATCTCGTCGTTTTCGTTCTATAGATATCTATACCGCACATGCTCACGACTGGCGTAGGTGTACTGACAATGTGGGTATTCAATGAAAACCATGTTAAGGAAGCCTTTGCCGGGTTTGCCTGTGAGCTTGATTCCTGGCACCATTCATTGAGTCGGTCTAGTTCATGCTGTAGCCCTGTCGTAATTTCATCCCTGTTGTTTCCTCGTCGGTAAACATTAAAGAGAACGGGAGACAGTGGTGATCCCTGGGGCAAGCCCATTAAGACGCTCTGAGGCTTCGATGCCCACGCACCGCACCTTATCGACACTGTTCTTTCGAAAAGTGCTGCTGCGATCCAGTTGACCCATTTCGTCTCTATGTGCATATCCATCAGCGTTGTGTTGTATGGAAAGCTGTTATATGCGTCTTCTAAGTCAATTGCGGCTGCGGCAGTTTCCTTTCCGGCCTGAAGCCCTCATACGTGTCGTAAGCAAATACTGCAGCATTGCACCAGGTATCTCTACCCGGGCGGTACCCACCTAGTGTAGGTAGCCAAAAGACCCTTGATTTTTTTCCGTGAGTTTTCCTATGGCGTTCTGAAGTGTGATGATTCTATAACCATTTTTTTCGTGATCTTTCCCAGGCTTAGGAACAGGTCTAAGATAGTTGTGAAGCTAGTCATCGGGGACAATGCCGCTTTTAATGCTCTTGTTAAATGTCCTAGATAGTTCCACTGTGTCAGTTTCCTCGAGGCATTTGAAGTCCCTGTATCTTATTCCATCGGGGTGTGTCGGGACAGTATAGCTCTGATGTTTGCAATAGAGATGTACACTGTGTCGGGACAGGTCTTCAGTATAGCTCTAATGTTTGCAATAGAGATGTACACTGTGTCGGGACAGGTCTTCAGTATAGCTCTGATGTTTGCAATAGAGATGTACACTGTGTCACCTTCTCCATCCATTTCAGCGATGTGCATGTCGTGGACTGTGTTTTTCATCTGTTTCCTCTCGTCTCTGTTCGTCTTTTCGGTTTGTAGGAGAAATCTGTTCAGGAGTGCCTCACCTTTGTCCTCATCAGATCTTAAGATGACTCCACTGTCCATCGTTAATTCGGGCATATTACAGGATTGTTTGCCGCCGTTCATACTCGCCAGAGTTTTATGAGAGATTTTTCGCATCCTATTTCATTGTAAAATGTCTCTCATGTGGTGTGCCTCCCTCGCAGTTTGCTTGAAGTGTTCAGTGAGATAATCTGTTCTTTCTTTCATGGCTTGCCTGTGAGTATCAGTCTCGAAGACTTTCTGCATTTCTCTCATTCTTTAGTGGGACTTCTTTTCTCTGCCCATACCTTGGCGGCTTCAGGTGTCCACCATGGGGGTTGTTGATACACATCTTTCTTCATGCCCGGTGTTCTGCGTACCTTATCTTATAGAGGCCAAATTACACCAGTCTGGTGTGGCCCATATTTAAAAATGACATCTGGTTTCTGGGACCTTCTACTTGTCGTTTTCTTGACCAAAATTGAGCATGGAAGGTGGTCGCTTCCATGATGTCCCAGTACTTCCCACTGGCAGAGTGCACTCAGTGCGAGATCAAGGGCACTGTCCGTATCGCCTTCGCTGTCATGGATTATGGTGGGTCTACCTTTGTTCAAGCAGATCAACTCTGTATGAAAAATATTAGTCTACCAAGATTTTCCTAATGTGCCAAGGCAAGAAAATGGTAAATCTTGGGGTAGATTTTTTATGATATAGTGAAGTAAGAAAAAGGCACTATTTCACGCATATAGGGCTAGACCTAAATTGTATAGACCAGTCAGCACTGGGTGGGTGATTGGGTCGACATGAGGTCGGCTACCGTCTCTTCCCAGGAATTTTACCTGGTAGCAGTCTGAGACTAGGTGGACCTGGCAATCAACGTCATTTTTGACAAAACTGTAGCTTTGTCAGGACCTGAACCCACGACCTTCGGATTACAATTGGAAGAGAACAGGTAGAACCCAGCTCCCTATGAAGCGACTTAGATTATGATCCTTGTATTGAGTGGCACCTTTCCGGGTTTCCAGACGATAGTGTTATACTGTGCTAAAAGCAGGCTTTGGACTCACATTTATGGCGAGTGTGGCAAGCAAGAACCGACCGCGTTAAGTCTTCCAAAATTTTAGCATGGGATTTCAGGACCCTTGTTGTAAAAATTTGTTTTTAACGTGTTTCTTCTCAGCTCTCACCCTTCTGCAATTTCTTTTTTTCCTCCTTATTTCCTTTTTGATGCGCCCTTTCCACTGCATTTTGTTCCCATGAGTCCACTTCAATAACTGTCTCATTCATGTCCCGCTTGCACACATCTTTATAGCACAGTAGAGGGTCGGCCTCTTCTACCCATCTTTAATTCCCCATAGATGATGTCCGTAGGGGCTCTGACATTCTCCATTATTTAGGTGTGACCCAGCCAGCTGAGCCTTGACTGTTGTAATGCCTGCTCTTTCCAATACCTCACCTCAGTGTCTGTGATCTTGTCCTGCCACATATTCTCCTTGTATACTAGACAAATAATCACAGTCTGACGTCTTTGTTATTTGAACTATCTAAAGTAAGCAAAGGACCCTCTTTCACACCTTTTATAGAAGGAAAATCAAACATGTGACAACTAATTAGGTCATCTAATAAACATTATCGCAGAATATGTGTTTATTTTTTGCGAGAAAACATATTCTGCAATAATTTTTATTAAATAACTTCAATTAGTTGTCGCATGTGGCTTTCATAGCACCTCACTTTGACATGCCTGCTGTAATGGATGTGCAACTAACTTTTTCTTATTCTTTCTCCTTTGCATCTTTGGTGATTCCAAAGTCTGTAATAAGTGGTGCCAGGTAGTAACATCAAATCAGCCGCTATATACCCTAGGACATTTTGCCTCTCTTTCAAAAGTGCTTCAGGTTTCACCGACATTTAGGACAACTGGTTTTAAGTATTTTATATATTGTGATCTTGGTGTTTCAAGATTTTAGCAGATGCTGTAGGTCATAGTATATGTTCTTTCAGATTTTATTCTAGATGCTAATTCAGTATTTGTAGCCCCCCAACCCCCACAAAAATGTTCCCATTTTTTTTTAAAACCAAATCTCATTCCTGTAAAATCTTCATCATTTCTTCATAAATTAATGAAAAACTTTTTATCGTTTAATTGAAAATCACAAAAAGAGAATCAAAAATATCATTTATACAAATTAGGAGGCTACACTTTACAATGTGTTTTGCTGTCTCTCTCATATGCAGAGGTGCATTCCTATAGGTGATCTTGGGCCAGGACCAGAACTCATAGCGGACAATAAATTTGTATACCTTTAAGTGGCCATTCTAGACACAGGTGCCTACCGAGGCCTAGCCAATTCAGATATCATCATCGTTTCCATCGAAACTGAATGCATCTGCCTAAGAGGCAAGGAACATAATAAGTCAGATCTGAGAAAGTAATGTGCATGCAAAACTCTAAGTCCTATTATCACGGCTGATTTTTATCGCATATGTCAACAGTAGATACGAGGATGCCAACTCAGGAACGAAAATATTAGTAACATCAATAAATTATTCTTGGTTAATGTCCAGGCCTTGGAAGCAGATACAGCCATGTAACTGCAGCACCATCAACAGCCAATAATAAAGAATGTAAAACACAAATAATATGAGAATCAACAATGAAAAAACAAAAAAGTGATGTCAATAGGAAGGAAGATCAGAATCTAAATATAGCAGCAGAATGCAAAGGCATTAAACAAGATTGTTAGCTTAAATGTCTGGGAACAAAATTCACCAAAATGATAATGAGATGAAGAAAATAACAATTAATGCAGTAAAGTAAACCAAGGACTGGGACAGCAAGTTCCCCCTCTTACAGCATAAGACAGTCTCAACAGCAAAGAAACATCTCATGCAAAGCAGTTTTACCCAACTCATGCTACCAATGCCAGATGTGGTCACTCATAAAAATTCAGAAAGAGAATAAGAAACCATGGAAATGAGTTTCCAAGAAAGACTGGAGGAGTGACCAGAAGAGATAAAGCCAGGAATTATGTCAAAAGAGAACAAGTCAGTGTCAGAACCAATTCTAAATTACATATAAATATAGCCAATTAGATGGTTTGCCCAATTAGAGAGAATGTCTTAAGACACCCTACCAAGAAGGCATACATGGAAAGAGGAAATAAAGCACAAAGTAGACTAAAAACAACATGGAAAGATATCATCACAGAAACTCTACAACAACACAATGTCTATGTTTGGGGCAGCCAGAAAAGCAAGAAGTAGAACCTTATATTCCCCTCTACACCTGAAGCGGAAGTGAAGAAGAGAAGAAAACTCGTCCTGGAATAAGACCAAAGACAAGACACAGATGACCAACGAGAACTTTCCTTTGGAGTTCACAGTTGTACCTGTCATGTTTTGTTCTACTGGGATCATAGGTAATGTTATGTTATCACAGACCATGTTGTTTTCTATGAAGAGGCAATGCTTTATTCTGTCATAAATACTATTTTGCATTTTGATCGAGTAATAATGTTATATTTACACAGAGATTTTAACAATATTGCACCTGCATACAAAACAATATTTGCGATCAAACAGGTAGTTTTCAAGAAAACAGATTGCAAACGTGTTTTCATGAATTTCCAAACAAACTTTGTTTACAAGAAACATGTTGACAATATAAGACTATAAATACAGACATGTGATACACCCATAACGTGGTCTCTGCTGGTTATATCCAATAGATAAACTAAACGTTTCACTGTCAGTGTTATGCCAGGTTTTACTGTAATTTAGATATAGTGTTCTATTAGCACAGAGATAGTATGTTGTAATCTCACTGAAATGTTGCATTCTACTGTCACCAAAATGTTATAATCTCACAGAAATGAAGTTTTACTGTCAGCGTCATGCCAGGTTTTATGGTAATTTAGATTTATAATGTTGTATTAGTACAGAGATTATATGTTCTAGTCTTACTGAAAAGCTGTATTCTACTGTCACCAAGTTGTTATGTTACATTCTTACAGTGATGAAGTTTTACTGTCACTCAGAGGTTACATTCTATTCTTACACACAGATATCAAACCAAATGAAAAGTGGAACTATCAGCTTCACAATATCACAAACAACCAGTGAGCCTTGCAGCTAGAAAGCCTTCAACAGCACATTACAAAAATCAACACTACCAAAAGTACAAACAAGAATTCACGAAATCACATAACTGAGGTATTTCCTATAAAGATCATGCTGCTGTCCAGCAAGTGAAATGAATGACATGTGTGGTTGCCGATTATAAATATAGGCCCAGGAAAGCCAAGGGCAGTAGCTCAAAGATCTTATATAAAACTTAGTTGACAGTTAAGTCCCTTAGGTGAGTAGATCCCTGGAGAGAGAGATTCTTACACAGATATTATGTTCTTTCTCACAGAGATGTTATGTTATATTCTCACAGGCATATTATGTTTTACTGTTGTTCAGATGTTAAATTCTAATCTGACAAAGATGTTATGTTCTATTCTCATAGACATGTTATGTTATACTGTTGTTCAGACGTTATGTTCTATTCTCATTTAGATGTTATGTTCTAATTTAAGAGCCATAGAGGTAATGATAAAAAAGACTGGCATTCTTATACATTGTTCGGTATGCAAGAAAAAACCTATATTGACAATATTAAAGTAAAAAGCTGATCATGTGATACACTCAGCACGTGATCTTTACCGGCTATATTACTGCAGAAATTTAGACTTCTTCTTCAGCGATCTCTGGTCATGCGCATAATCCACTGTGGGTCATAAACTGGGATGTCTTTTCAAGGTCTCTTAGGTTTCCCCAAAGCTTAGTTGTCAGTTCTACTGGGTGTTGCCATATGTCGCTCCGCAGCTCCGCCAAGAGAGGACAGTCTTGCAGGACATGTTCTGGAGTCTGTTCAGCACGAAGGCACCGGCAGAGAGCTGTTTGGCTCATACCTAATTTATGTGAGTGTTTATTGAGTCTGCAGTGTCCAGTGCATAAGCAAAAAACTGTGACTTGGTCTGTTCTGTTAAAGTGTTTCAGAAAATCTTTTTCGTAGTTATAACCAGTGTTGGTTTTCCAATCTGTTTCTGATTTTCTCTTAATGAGAGTTTTGACTTCTGGAAAAGATAGTGGCTGGTAGGTCTGTGGTTTGTTACTGCCTTCCTTGGCTAAAGCATCTGCGCTTTCATTGCCTTTGATGCCACAGTGTGACGGAATCCACTGCAAGTGAATTTCTGCCTTATTTGACAACATAGCAAGTTCATGTGTTAGACTTTGTATTGTGCTGTCGGTAGGTTTGGACTCAAGGGCCTGTATAGCTGACAGTGAGTCAGTGAGAAAAACTATCCTGCCTGCGGTGATTTGCAGATTGTTCATATACTGTGCTGCCATCAATAGGGCTGAGAGTTCTGCCTTGTAGTTAGAACAAGTTCGTCCGGTGGGGGCTGCTAGGGACACAGTAGTGGCATCTGGGTGTTTTATGTAAACACCTGCCCCACCATTCCTAGTTGCCTCTTTTGCTGATCCATCCGTGTAGATTCTGGTCCAGCTGTCCTGTGGGAACATGTTGTTGAGGTGTTCCATTGTGAGGTCTTTCTTCACTAAAGCGGGCTCAGCATCTTTGTTTCCCAGGTTCAGGATGGATGTTGACACATTGAGTGTCAATAATTCGGAGTCCCAAAGATCGAAAGATAGCTCTTCAGGTGTACAATGTAGGTTAAGAAATTTAGACAACTCTAGAATAAAAGTCTGGACATGTTTATATGCAGTAAATTTAAAAAAAAAAACTTCACTTTTCCTTTGGCTTTCTGCATAGTGCAACTGTCTGAGCTCACCCTTTTTAACTTGCTGTTCTTGCAGTTTGATCATGGCTGCAGATTCAGTCATACTTGGGTCTTGTAAAAGTCTTACATCTTGTAGAACAGGCATGTCAAAATGAGCATCCACTAAGGACCATATGGGTCAAATTATATCATCATGAGGCCACACACAATAACTTATTGGAGTTATTTAATAAAAATTTCCTTTGTGTGGGCCTCAGGTGTGCTTGCAAAGGGCTACACAGGGTCTGTGAGTCTGACATGCCTATTGTAGAGCTCAGTCCACTGCTCATTCACCATCTGCTGTAGCTTTGCCTGCAAGCCTGTCAGCTTACTCATTTCCTTGCACAACTGCATACCCTGGCACAAAAATGTCCTTTGTCAGCCTTGACCACATTAAAGACTCCAGTGACTGTCACTGGGCCCAGCCTATCTCAATCTTCCAAAGCATGCCCAAGTGAAGGTCTCTGCTTCTAGCCAGACATTTGCTTCAATCACTGCCATGACCTCCATCAAAGTCAAGGCAAAAGTACAAGAATCTTTCTTCACAATTCTCCTTCCAGCCTGAGCCATAAAGGCTCATGAGCTCTTCACGTATCAACAGAACCATCTATGTTCCAAATTATATTGCAGAAATCATTATATTACTGCACCGGACATGGCTCAAGACACATATTTTTTTTATAAAACAACTTTACTTTCAAGGATATTTTCTGGTATCATCCATTCTGTATATGTCATCTAAGACCACTTTGTCTGGAACATCCATTGCATAGACGGCTTCCTGTTCAAGAATCATCTGTTTCCGGATCACTCTGAAGCAAGAATTGCAGTATCCTTTATTGTGTTTGTTGCCATAGTTATGACAATGTGGAGACACACATTTCCTGACACTTTTCTTGGCTTCAACTTCTATGGTCTGAAATGTCCTCTCAAAGCTTTTATCTGAATTGTGGTTAAAAGAATAGGATGTATGTTCCGGCAGGGGTTGTAAGGAAGATTCGTCACCAGGATGGAAACTGGAATAGGAACTGTATCCTGACTTTGAAGTAACCATAACATCCCTAAGAGAATGTGGATGCTCTGAGTGTGATTCATTACCATGAAAGGCACAGGGAATTACTTTTACAGGAGCCGTTTTAGCACCTGAAGAGTGCATCTGCAGGTCAGCTGGTGTAGGCCTATTTATCTTTTGAGTATAAGATAATTGCTCTGTCGGTTGTGAGTTTATGCTGTGACTGTATAATTGTTTCTTAGACAGTTTCTCATTGGCATCTTGCTTTGGATACAGTGAGGCAGCTTTAGTTTTCTTCTCAGCTACCAAGGAACTCTGAGGCTTTGCCAAGGGATTGAATTCATAATAACATGAGCTGCATTTGTTGTCCATCACTGGATCACCATAGTTAGAACACCCTGCTTTTATGCAGCGCTTCCCCTGGGTAGGATGAGGTTTAGATTCTGTTGACACAAACTGTGCTAGTTTAGAAGTAGAATGTGAAATTTCTAAACCTTTTTTGTGACCCTCAATTTTACCTTCACTTTCCTGGTTTGATGATAATTTACCTGAATGTTTTTTATCCTGTAATGATCCTGTACCCATTTTTTGTGATTGAAGTTTTGAAGCAGTGTTCAAAGTAACCGGATTGATTTCCCTATATTCAGATGTTTGCTCATAACCTTTCTGAAGAATGTCTTTACATTTTTTACAAAGTTTTTCTTGAGGAAAAATTAGGTTGCCACAAAAAGGACACTCGACTTTACAAGTTGGCTCCTCTGAAACCTCAATATCACCAGACATGCAGCCTGCAACCATCTCAGCGAAACTTGTAGCCAAATCTTTAAGACTGCCTTTGGTACTTGCTTCTGCAATGATCATGTTTCTGTCCCCTGACAGTTGTGTTTCAGTCTCTGCATTTTTGCTAGTGTTTGTTGGACTTTCCTCTTTTTGAGCACAGCTGAAGCAGATATCATGATCTAGCATTTTAACACCAGAACAGAGGTCAAAATGCTTGCAGTTCTTATCCATCAAGGTTTTAGATCCACTTTTTGGAGGCTGACACGATTCATTACTTGGAAAGCTTAACAAATGGCTATTATTTCCACTTTCCAGCATCCAGGAGGAGATAGGGGTTGAACTTGCTGGTGATGATGACAATACAGCTTCCATGAAATTCATGCCAGAGTTCTCTGGATCATGGACTCCTGTAGCAGGTCCTAAATGTATAATGACAGAATTCTGATCTAGAGTTGATGCATTCACATTCTGTTCAGATTCCTTTTTCTGAATCAGGGAACACTCATGACAGTAAGGATAGGTCTGGTTTGAACATCTGTATCCACAGCCATTAATACATCTCACTGTCATCATGGACAGTAGCGGATCATTTGAAGGTGGTTCTAATGACAATGGTGGTGCAGTTGGAGTAATGGCAAGACCTGGTGCTTCAGTGGGAGCTTCAACATAACCCTCAGTTGTGAAGACAGTATTCTTAAAAGCTGGTTTGCTAACATTCTTATCTTGAGACATGCTGGCTTGAGTTCTGTAACAATGAAAGCACATGTTGTTGAGTTTCTCACAGCCCTGCTTTCTGCAGCCTTCCCTAATACACATTTGTGCAGTATTATTCATTTTCTGTTCTGCCTGGTTGTGCAGATGAGAAGTATCTTTGCTTTCTCCCAGGTGTCCAGTGGGATTTTTTATTGACACAACTTCAGTCTGGCTGTTCATCTCAATATCATAGAACGGATGATTTCTTTGCTGAGTTGGACTCAGCGTTGTGTACATGTGACCCTGTGCATTCTTTTCAAATTCAGCCTCTTTCAGCCTGTCCTTGAACAGTCTCAACAGTTCAAAAAATGAGTTCTGTCCCTGCTCCAAAGGTCTGAGTTGCATCCTCACAAAAGGAATTCTTGTTCCGGTCTCTGGTGTTTCTATCTCTTCAACCAGGAGGTAAGAATTAATTAAATCCCAGGCTTGCAACTCTTCTTCATTTTTAAGATATCTCACGAGAAGAAAACTAAGGTCACTGGCAACAAGAGGAAACATGTGCACATCTTTCTTCTCCTGCTGAGAACCACCAAACTCTGACTGTGTTTCTGACAGTAATGGACAGAAATGGTTTAAGCTGTACCCTAAAATAATGGGGGTCTTACAACACTCTATGGGAGCCCACTCTAAGGGCAAATACACGCCGCCAATGTGATTCTCCTGCAGGTCATGTCCGGCCACAGATGTGACAATGCTGTTCGTAACAACAATGATTGGGCGACGTAAAATGTTGGCCACTATGTAGATGTGAATACCTTCCAGGAAACGGTGAGGAACTGCAAGAGACTTGGTAGTGGAATCCAGGTCACTGATGCTACGAATAACATCATCCCATTCTTGTTCAATGATCTGTGAATAGTTTACAATGTATGAGATATTACATAATTATTTTGATTCTATACTGCAACAAACATGGCAGGACAATATCAATCACATGATGATTGTCTTGGTGTTTCCTCTGAGCGATCCTGCACTAGATTACAGGCTTGTTTCTAGAGAATTATCAAGACAGGCTTCACAAATGACCAATTTCCTGTGTGGGTTCCAAGGAAAAAGAACAGACTCACTGACTCATTAACAAGCATGTCATACAAAAATTAATTCAGGAGTTTCCTTCAAAGTGCATCCGAGGCAAGGAACCAACAGTCTGCACATATTTAAGCCAGATCTGTAAAATGGATCTGCATGCAAAACTGGAACAAGACCAAAGTCCAGAAATGGACAACAAACACCTGTAACTTTCTGCTAGAGTTTACAGCTGGTGAACGCCATGAAGAAGAAATATTATCAATCTACTTCTTCTTTCTTCTTTGCGTTCACCGATTGCAAACTGGCGGAAAGTTCTTGTTCGTCCACGCCTCGACTGCGGTACTGTTTCAGAACCTGAGTGTTGCGTATGCATCCGCTTGACAGATCTGACTCATCTGTGTGCAGACCTTTGGTTCCTTGCCTCTCAGGCAGATGCAATCTGACTTCAAAAGAAGCTCCCAATCAGTCGACTCTTACAACATGCTTTTGGGTAGGCACTGGGTCTATTCTTGTTTTCCCTATGATAGGGTCTCGGAATCCACACAGGATATATGATCAATGACATAGCTGCATATATGTGTTACCATACATTATATTATTTAACCCTTCTCTCTCCCGTATGACTTTTTCTGTTTTCTTACTCTCTCACCCCCGTCACTTCTTGTCTCCATCCCCTTTCTCCAATTCTCTTGCTTCAAAACAAAAATGCCTGTATGTACCACTTCTCCATCTTTACCAACCTCAATTTATTTATTTACCCCCACAACCCCCCCTCCTTTTTGTTTTAACTTTGCCTCTCCATTCTTGAAGAGCTGATGGAGCTAGTTATAATAAACCAGTTTCTCCAATACAGACACTTACTTCGGATTCATCAATTTTCAGGGACTGTAGGTCTTTTATTAGCTGACTCCACCATCGTTTCTTGAAGTTAGGGCTGATCTTGATCGTCATTAGCATCAAGTCTCGAAGAGTGTTCCGGTTGTCTTCCACACCCCACACTGCCACCGATGCGGCGTGCAGAAGGCAGTTTCCATCTCCTAAAAAATAATACAAATCATGTTAACTAAAATAAAATGACTTATGCACAGAATGAAACAAACTGTGACTGTTTTACTGTAAATAAACCCTGGACACACAAAAGAAAAGACTATGTTTCATAGAAATAAAACAGTAAAATACAAGGATTTAGGAAAAAAAAAACTGGGAATAAACATCAAAATTGTTAGAGAAAATTTAAAAATAAAAAACCCCACATAAATGAAATACCATGACTATCTTAAAAGACATAACATTGCTGTAAAAACCATACAGGAAGAAAACGTTAAGGATTGGTGAGCAAAAGGTTACCAATTAGGAATGTTTTCTTCAAAGCTCAAGTGCACCTCTATGAGAAGCGATGAACCAACAATCTACATACAGATAAGCATGATCTGTAAAACAGATGTGCATGCAAAAATCAAGTTCTGGAACAGGAACAAATTCCAGAAGTAGATAAACAATCAGAATTGCCCACCAGAGTTTTCAGCCAGTGAACACTAGAAAAAAAAAAAAAACTAAATTCAACTCAGCTGAACAGTAAATAGCTATACTTACTGGGTACATTAACAGGTGTTAGTCTGATGGCTTGAGACAACCAGTTGACAGAGTGGCAGTTCTCCAGGTCCATCTTCATGTCCTCATCCACAACATTACTTATGTATAGAGTTCTCAACTGTGGTTGCAGGGTAGACATGCAAGGCAACTGGCAGTCCAGGAAACTGATGTATCTGTGAAATGTGTATGGCTTTTGTTCTGCTTCTCGGCTGTAGTCTACCCGGTCCCGAATCCATTTAAGAACTGTCTCTTTCTTCTTTAACAGCGCCGTTGACAATAGCTGTGTCATTTCCACTGTTTGTAATGATTTCCAAGTTTACTCTGAAAAAAAAAAAGAAGAATTTTCTAGATTCAGCTTACATTTTTTTTTATCACACAAGGTGACTCAAAAAAAAAAAAAATAATCAAAGGTAGAACAATACATTACAAAATACAAAGTATAGAAATACAAGAAAAAAAAATCACAATAAATTCGTTTCAAAAGCCATTTAGACGCATGTTAACAACTAGAAGACAGCTTAAAATCATTGTTATCAATAACATCATCTTGTGTACTTACCTCTAAATATGCTGAGATTTCTAAAAGGTAATGGATGGGGTACTAGCTTTAAACTAATGTTTATGGGTTCTCCTTTCACTATAGGCCGGTAGCTGGAAAGCCGCCGATCGGCTTAGTGGGAGTTCTCTCCCTTGGCTGCTTTGCAAACATGGAGCGGAAAAGTCACGGATCAAATGACATACTTACCTATCATCATACGGTTGCGTAGTCATCATACGGTGGCGTAGGGTTAGGGATAGGGTTAGGGGCGTTAGGGTTAGGATTAGGGGTAGGGTTAGATGTGACAATTTTGACGTAAGATGTCCAAATAATGGCCGACAATCTGATGCTTGTGGGAGTGGCGCCACTGGAGATCTCCCAAATATGACGGCAATAGCGTGCGGCTGGTGCCCAATCGGTGGCGACTTGTCCGTTTGAGTAGCATCCACAGTCCTTCGATTGTTTGGGTGTGTATGTGACTGTGTGCGATTATGTGGACCTCCTGCGTCAAAGTTGTCACATCTAACCCTAACCCTAACCACGCAAATTTATCGGTCATTAAGTCATACAGATATGCAGGAGTCACATCCGTGGCAACTAATACCACTTTTATATAAGGATATATTTACTTTAAAAACACCCCAGATGTCCCCCGAAGCGTCAAATAAACACCCAGATCTGGGGGACACACCCAAGCATTGGCAGCCCTGTTGTCGACCTCATTGTCTCTTTTGATTCGTGACTTTTCCGCTCCGTGTTTGCAAAGCAGCCAAGGGAGAGAACTCCCACTAAGCCGATCGACGGCTTTCCAGCTACTGGCCTATAGTGAAAGGAGAGCCTGCTTATGTCCTACAAATCTATATAAGAGGAAGATTGAGTATGGTAGCATTCTGTATGATTCCTCAGCAAAAAAAGTAATAACTACAAAATGGATAAAATTCTGCACCAAACATGACAGATCAAAGCAGGAATGCCCAAAACTACATCAGTATAGGCTGTAGAAGTAGCAATGAGAATTAAGCCTCTGCACCTTAGAAGGAATTAAGTCTAAACTTCTCTAACAGAGCTCCACTCAACATTCAAGTCAGTCCCTGAAGTACAAACATATTTGGTGTTATTTCAGATTTTGGTTCCGTAGTGATCATTTTAAAAAGTTCTCAAACTAACATCATCAACTACTGATAATTATGACTGATTTATTAAAAAATGCTGTTGGTTGTTTTATAAAAAAAAAAATATAAATCATATAGCAATAATATTAATAGCTTAGTACGAATTAAACTTAATTATTACTAAATACTAGGCCATGTGGACAAGTTTGTTGAAATGACCTGGGCTTAGAAATGATCAGATAAAAATTTCTCAAATTGACATCATCAACTGATAATTATTATAGATGTATTAAAAATGCTACAGTGGTTGTAGACAGACAGTTATTAAAATGCATATACAAATCTGTTCCGCGAGGCCTAACAAGCAGCCCACAGATCATTGCTAGCTGTACTGTATGAGGGATCTTTCTATGCCACAGCCCAGGCACCCGGGGTAAACTTAGCTGAACAGTCCCGACTTACAGGCTTTATTGAGGTATCACTGTATTGGATATTGTAATCTCTTTCCAACTGTAATGGTTTCACTAGCATACCTAACAATAACAAGACAAAGATAATAATACTAATACACATGAGAACTTGATGCCACTATAACCCTGATGGTTAAGTTCACGCCCTTCTGGAGTTATAAATTTAGTCTAAAGATGGACGCGGTTAAGTTGAACAGGATATTTTTCAAAATTTTTTGTGTAGCTTACTGCGTAGGCTAGCGTGGCTCATTATCACGCTAGATCAAGGTTGGGGTCAGTGTTCTGCTCGCCCCCATTAAGGCTAAGAGCATTCACGTTTTTAATCAATATTTATTTCTTTGTCTGCAGCTTATCTTGCCAGTTCTCGACTTCATTTTTCCTTATAACATGTATGTACGAAAAACACAGGACTGTGCACATATCATTCATCTACCAGTGTACAGTTCTCATTATTAAAATAATAAAATATAGTAATACTGGATAACAGATTATTACAATATTTAGGCACTCTTCCGAATAACGGTCATATTTCGGAAGAGTGCATTTACATTTCATTTCATTTACTACTACTAGCACTACTAACTACTACTCAGCCAACTTTACAATAATATTATTTTATTACCTGCTACTGTGTCCTGTCTCACTAACTTCTGTGTGAAGGAGGAAAAACGATCAAATTTTACTTGAAATGACGCTATCGTTTAGCTTCCACATGAATAACTAGAAGTTAAACTACACTGATGTACACAGATTCACTGAGATTCGAATTCCTGTTTCTGTGAGTGATCAAGAAAAAATGTCTGACACTTACTTCTAAAGGGGAAACACCACAGTCGCATAGGAAACTGTTTCGGGAAAACCCCGTGGGTTCTTTTTGCACACGGTTTTCACGAGTTAACTGCGAGTTAAGAGTTACCACACCACCGGGAACATTCCTTTCAATCCGCGGAAACTGGGATTTCAGAACCTGTAATTCACATTTAGTTTTCGTCCCGATATGAGAGGCAATATTTAAAAAATTGTCAAGCCCACACCGGATATAACCTAAAGGTTAAACGGGGTTTCAGGGTCTTGTGCTCAGGTGATTCTCATCCGAATGGTGGCACTTTGTGTCACCGGTTGTTTATCACTTGTCGTTCGGTCCTGGTTGGGTTGAATTTCCCCACTTAGCCTAAAACCGCACTTTATCAGCGACTTCGTCGCCAGTCGGGACAGTATTTGGATCTGTCTTCGCTGTTCGCATCAAAATAACAGGAATCCTTTTCGGGGCTCTTGGTGGCGCGCACTGCTAAGCTTTTTTGTATAGCTCACATAACATAGTCCTAATTATAATCTAAAGCACCCCCTTCGGGAATGCTGATTGAGCGTGACGACCCCCCCCCCCTCCCAGCAGAACACATACCTACCTACAAGTTTAGAACCGATGCAAAGCACCTTCGACGTTCCCACGACTTCCTACACATTTTAATTCTTGAGAAGGCTGTGGGACATTCCTGTCATACAAATTGGTGTATTAATGTTATTAGTAATTTTTACAATGCGCTGACTGAAAAGCAAGTATAGTTATATATACTTGTCATAATATAAAATATTTAAGCAATAGTTACTGGTGGTGGGTGGGATGGGGCATACGGGATAAAACCCGGTGCTATGTAGTTGATCCTCTCACCTCCTGTAGCTTTTAATCTACTAGGGTTGTGGTCGAAACCGCCAGGAGGCGGTAGTCGTGGCCAAAAGAAGAAGCTTGGGGTAGTCTCCTTTCAGTTTGCACACGTCTTCCGATGTAATTAATTACCCTTTGGCTGACAACTCAAACAGGCAATCCGCGTTTCTAATTTTATCGCACCAGCTGTCTCCCTTTCAGTTTATTTTTTTTTAAATTCTAGAGCAACACATCTGATTATTACTAATACTACTATTATTTGAAATTTTAAAATGTAAATTTGAGACATAAATATGTACAGTTGGATAGAATATGTAATAACACCACAGACTTATTTGATGCAGAGTTGAAAAAAAATGAGCACCCTCTAAAAAGTAACAAACGGACATTTGGCCTCTTTACCCGTAAAATGACTACAGGTTACATTTAAATGGCAAAGCCCTTTTGTAGATTCAACTGGTTATCTGGGATCTGCCTTACTGGGCTGACATCCACGTTGATATTCTTCAACCTCAGGACAGTCTGGTAAAATCTAGGTAACATCCGGAGGGAATCGCCCAATATATAGACCGACATATGTAAGTAATCTGACGGGGCGTGCTGTTGACGTCACCAAAACCGGGCTAACAATACGTCAAGTTTTCACTCCGACAGTCCCGTTTTTCGGTGTTTTCCCTTTCCGTCCCCAACAAAATTTATAGGAATAGGCTTGGGGAATTAAACACACACACACACACACACACACACACACACACACACACACACACACACATATATATATATATATATATATATATATATATATATATATATATATATATGTATATATATATATATATATATTATTTATACATATATATATATATATATATATATATATAGTTACGCACAATATGACAACACAGAATCATAAAGTACCAAATTTATAGCCTTCAAAAAAAAAAAAAAAAAATTGCACATCATATGTTTCCTGCAGTTTACACATATATTTCAACGAGGAAATATGTGGTGTTTGTGGTAAGGGTTGTTCTAAAAGTAAACATTGCTTCCAAAGTGCTGCCATCTATGGCAAATGTTTTTTCTGAATAACTATAGGAAAGTTCAAAACGATACATCCTTGCTGGATAAATCATCAAAGACATTTTGTGTGTGTGGCTAAGTTCACTAAATAATTTAAATTTAACTGAGGATTATGTAACTACATTATGGGACATACAGCAGCTGAAAATGTAAGTAGTTTCTGTTGTACTTTATTTATCTTTGTTGTCATACTGTGTACAACTAAATAAATATCTTTAATTCTCAAGCTTATTTATAGATTTTTCGTGGGTGGGGAGGGGGAGGGGGGGGGGGGAGGGAACACACCGAAAAACGAAACTGTCAGAGTGACAACTTAACATATCGTTAGCCCGGTTTGATGACCTCAGCAGCATGGTCTGTCAGATGGAGACGGTCTTGCCGGGTGCAGTGAGGTCAATTCTTTACACCCTTGGCAGCCTGCAATTTCCATCAGCGCGCATCAGTTCATTTGCTGCTTGTCTTTTCTGTCAAACATTGTTATGAACTTCATCTCTATCTTTCTCACCGTTTCAAAGCACACCCCCACTCCAGTTGTCGCATAAGTAGTGTGTCATAGAGGTCTGGGCGCTTATGGTGGGTGGTAGGATGGTTGTGTGTTTGAGTTGTGGGATGGCGCGTTGACTCCTACAAGGTCAAGAGTCAGATTGTGACCGTTTTTTGTTCTTTTCCCTAGATAATTATAAGCGGAGGTCGGTATCAAAGGCGACCCCCTAAAATTTCCCCTTTAAAAGGGGGGGGGGCGGCCCAGGGGCTTACCCTATTTCAAACTCATAGAAACTGTTACGTTTGGTGGTCTAAACATCATCCTCATCATCATCTGTAGCTCTTCTTTATGATGTCTTCTCCTGTGTTCCCTGTGCATCTCTCTCTCTCACTATCTCTCTTTCTCAATCATCATCATTTTGGCCTTTTTCTGTTGATAATCAAGTTTATGCCGCTTTCTATAGCTCCCCTTTCATGTCCGTAGCTCCCCTTTCATGTCTATAGTTCCCCTTTCATGTCTATAGCTCCCCTTTCATGTCCGTAGCTCCCCTTTCATGTCTATAGCTCCCCTTTCATGTCCGTAGTTCCCCTTTCATGTCCGTAGCTCCCCTTTCATGTCCGTAGCTCCCCTTTCATGTCCGTAGCTCCCATTTCATGTCTATAGCTCCCCTTTCATGTCCGTAGCTCCCATTTCATGTCTATAGCTCCCCTTTCATGTCCGTAGCTCCCCTTTCATGTCTATAGCTCCCCTTTCATGTCCGTAGCTCCCATTTCATGTCTATAGCTCCCCTTTCATGCCCGTAGCTCCCCTTTCATGTCTATAGCTCTCCTGTCGGATGTTCCTCTGTTTTCTTCTGTTCTGTCTTTTCCTGGATTCCCCCTAGTATGTGTGTACGCCCCTGTTCCGTACTGTATCCAGACCCAACCATCGAACAGGACACTAGTAGTTAAACAGAAAACCTATAAATGTTTATCTAAAAATTTGTTTATTACATTTTTTGTCTTTCATTTCGCAAGTTTCATATATTATCAATAGACATACTAAATAGTACATACAAAATAGACATATATTTTAAAATGTTTTCAGAAGTTACAGTGTATAAGATTCTCTATAAACGAAAATAGTGCAGTTCACAAATATGCATTGACCTTTTATAGAACCGATTTGATAAAACGGTATAAATTGTATTTACATATAGACATACATGCAAAAATATTTTGTATCGATACAGTCCACATTTTATTTTACATTAATTTAGATTGGTTATATATGCACAAAACATATATACATGATCACAATACAGATACCCTTTATTGTCAGTATTGTATGGGATTATATTACCACAGAAGATTTTTTTTTTTTTTTTTGCACATTTCCTTGTAACATTCACAAGGTTTTTTTTAATAGGTCAACTGATCTGTGTTATTTTGTATGGCACAGTTTTGTCAAAGACTCACTATGTTTTACAATTATAAAATATCACAAGTGTGTGTAAAGTGACAGGTCTGTGTTGTATGTAAATATTTTACAGTGTAGGAAAGACATGTATTTACATATTGTACAAGATAGACAGAAAAAAAAAGAAATTAGATTACAAGAGAAGTAGAAACTATATTGTCATGGATTATGCGTTTTATGTATGGTTAGGAATAGGAGTATGTTGATTTTAGGTATAGACATAAGATTTATGAGTCTTAAAACCAACATTGGTGCCTACTTGTAGTTGTTGTATTTCGAGGACTTTTGCAACTGTATCTCTATCTAAATTGTTATGTTGTTTCAGGAGTCCTTTGATGCTAGTTTTTATGTGGTAGGCGAAACAATGATATGTTTTGCCACACAGGGATATCATTTCATCCACCACATATTTTAATTTGAAAAGCCCGGGGTTCTCTTCTTTTCGAGTTTTCTAGCTCGACAGTCTAACGGGACATTACCCGTAACTGAAGTAAATGTAGACGTATGAGCAAGACAAGACTTCTGACGGAAACCACTGATCGTAAACACTTTAGAACGAGGGGCGAAGGTGGGATCTAACAATGTAAGAGAAATTGTCACTACTAAATGCTAAATAAAACTATATGTGCCCATCTCACACAGTTGAAAATCTGATCTATCTACACATTTGTCTAGAAATCATAATAAAACTTTAACATTCTCAACTTGGCGTACTGATAAACGAAAAAGAAAATCTGTAGAGGAAGGCTCTTCTTAGACATTTCTACCTCATTAATATTATCGATCAGATGGGTCATTTGTTTGAGTAGGGAGGGGATTGTTGACTTTTGTCGAGGTACTATCCCCGAGACAATAAGGGACTTTGACTTGTTGGTCAAAATTTGACCATACGTGGCGTTTCCCAATAGTATCATGGTTTCACCTGTGGGGGCATTTGACGGATCACTATACCTCTCACGTCTGGCCTCTGACACGTCATCCCCAAACTGCTGGAAGCACCTGACGCGGGGGAACCTACTGATACAAAACGTTATGACAGGTTCAATCTCTCTGAGTTTCTGCCACTCATATTCCCACATTACTACCACACTAACGCCTACCTCAGTCCTCAGATAGTGGGGACAATCCATGGTGTTTTCATACAATTCCATAATTGTTTTCTGATTAATCTGGTTAATCGTTTTACTTTGGTTTTTACAAAAGTTTGATGGTCGGGAAAAAGGCAACTGTGAAATTTATAGGAGGTACGAGTGGTTAGTTCCCACCCATCCACCCTAATATGCCTGTCACCTCAACTCATTCCACCACCATTAAACTGTGTTTTAGAGGGCTACCTTATCTGTATGGGCCACCTAAGCTAACCATTCTCTAACTGAACGGTATACCAGCTGTAATTTTCAACGCGGAAACCGTTTCCGTTTTCCTTACAAAAGGAACACCAGTAGGCACTTCCTACATCAGGTTCCAAAGATAGAGCGCATTGGCATCATAACCTTTTACCGAATAGACTAGTTTTTTACCCCCCCCCCCCCCAACTTGGGTCTGGAAATGTCCGTGCTTTCGGTGAAAAATGATACTCGGTACGCCAGCTATATTATTCCTAAACGTCTGATGGAATCCGGCTTTTTTTTCGGAACAGAGTGAAAAAGGAAACGTCTTCAGGCAGAGTCTGGAACAGATATCGAAACTAAAAATGCTTGCTTGAAAATATCTACACCTAAACTATAGAAAAAAAGGACCTGTTTCTCTAAGTTGGCTATGAAGGGAACTACGTCTTTATTATTGTATCAAACAAGGATATCTCTAAGAGTGAAGATCGACCTAGACCTTTTGATATAGAGAATAGTCATGAACAGAAATATTACATTTTTTTTTCAAAGAAGAAAAGAAAGCTGCACTAGGTGGTAAAGTGGTTTCATCTTATCTGCTCAATTTGGTAAGATACTCATAATAGAAGAAATCCTAAGTTTAAGAAATATCGAAATAAGACAAATATTTCGAGTATGAGAAACCCAGATCCGGATAGTTGGAAATATCCAGGAACTTTAATTTTGGTGTCGAAATGCATATAAAATTCTAGTTTCTTTTGACCAAATAATTGAAAGTATCATGGTCCTGTTGGTGAAGCATTTGACCAAATAAGATTTGATCAAGTTAATATCGTATTTTCCAGAACTGAAGCCGAGAACCGGTAGCTCTTTTAAATAAGCATCCAAGCGCTCAACCAGCTGGTCTTCTTCTTAAATGCTTAAAATTTCAAAAACACATTCAAAAGTTTTGAGCAGTGCGCCGTAAGCCTTCTCTGCAGTCTTATCTAAACGAGTCAACATCTGATCGACTTATTCTTATGAATCACCTGCCGTAATGAAACAAAAAGGGCCTTTCATGTCAGGTACGTTAGAGGCCACGGAACATTACAAAGGGACATGTTTGGCTAAAACAATTTGTGGTACTACAGCCAGCTGGAAAACTAAAGAGCATTCAAAATCGAATGTTGCTCTGTAGGGATACACCGTGAGAGGCAACTGTTTCCCAGACTGTTTCAGATATGTTGTACACACCACCTTTTTAACACTGCTTAACCTCCGTTATAGGTTTATCATAAATATTCATTTCCAAAGACACTTCCACAATTTGCCACATTTAGGACAAGCAAAAGTATAAACAGCTTTAATCAAATCTTAAACGAACATAAAATGATCTTTGTTAAACAAAAAGTGCAAGGTATCCTGATATGTTTTACTACCTCCGAGTTTTGGTGGTAAGGGAGTCATTGTCAGTAAATTAATGTACAGCTATATTATTTTTAAACAGTATTCCAAGGTTGGAAGCTGTGCTAATGTGATCCCCGGAAAATTCTCTGAAACATCTAAACCCTGATTTAACAGGGTCAATTTTGTGTTGCAGTCTACAGGATAGGCAGATGGGGTTTCGTTGAAACTGGCGTGTGCTTACTGTCGTTGTGTAATACTGTCATGTATCCGGTGTCAGTTATCGGTGTAAATTTGTCTCAAGTCAGCTGGTAAACGGTCTAATGTCGCAAATTTGTCTTCGTCAGTATGTTGTGGTAATGTTTCGTCAGTGTGTTTTTGTGATGTTTCAATGTGTTGTAATGTTTCGTCGTCGTCGAAGGGTTATGGCAATGTTTCGTCTCCCTCAGTCAGTTTTTGTAATGTGTCATCTTCGTTATCGATAATCACTTGTTGATATATGGTCTCAATGTCGTCTTGGTCAAGCATTTTTTCTAAGGGGTTATTTTCGTTGTCATCGTCAATTATCTATTGTAATTTATTGTCCAGTTCAGTTTCGTCAACTGGAAAAATGTCGTCCACCAGTGTTTGGTCGTTGGTCTTCACTAGTGTTGTGTCTGTCATTTTTTTGAGGTAGATGGTTGTTCCGTAACAGGTCTCTTTGACAGACCCGCAGCGTGCTCCATCTTCGTGTGGTTGTTGATCTCACGGGCTATGACTTAACCACAAAAGGCGCTTGTGTGCCTTTGGTTATCATGGAGGCTCCCGACATGACGGTTGAGAGGACGCAAAATGTGCACCGTCTGTCAAAAGCAAGCAAATCGTAAACATGCCTATCGTTTATTTTGACTGGAAGTCCGGGGGTATTAATTGTCTTGAGTAATGAGGGATAGGTAGTATTAGTAAAAGATAATATATATATATATTTTTTAAGGTAATAACAGACATAAGCTAGACATGAGAATTGATTGTCTTGTTTGACATGGTGAGCGGGAATGGGGCGTGGTGGGGCTGGGTGTTGATTTGTTAGCTAGGTAGTTGTAAGGACGAGGTTATTGCTCTTTTTAAAAAAAAATAGGTGTAGGAAAAAAAGGTTGGGGGCGGGGAGATAGGGGGTGGGGGGGGGGGGGGGTTGTGTGAATCGGGTAAGCAGGTGTGGTATGGGAAATGTAAACGTATACGTTTAAAAGACAACGTTCATAAAACATTCAAAAGAAAAAAAAAGCATAATATTTTTCATGTAACAGAACCAATTCCTCTGCCACAATAGACTTGTCCACATTTTGGACACCACCACGCAAATTATTGTATTGATATCTTGGATGGTCAGTCCATGTGTAAATAGTTGTTTTGGTATTTGAGGGTCCAGATGTTGAAAATATTTGCAGATCACTCCTAATTTAATCCTTCTTGACGAATAGTGTCAGTGTATATGATACGACACATTTTCCGTGTCTGTTGAAACTTACTGTTTTGACCACTTCACTACTAAGCTTGAGCCATTATCATTGACCAACGGCTGTGGTTGGGAACTAGTATTCTCTGCGTCACTTCTGCTTAGACTGTTCAAGTGTGCAGATGCGTATCGACGCTGTGGCCATTTGACCGTTTTGATGAAAGTCTGTTCTGCCAGATATTTTGTATCAGCATTGGCGTTTTTCGTAAAGCAGGATATACATATATTTTTGCTCAATTGCTGAGTGTGTTTGTGAGAAAAGGTAAGAGGAATGATAAAACCGAATCTTTCTGTTGACGATCGCTTTCGATGTGAGGCAGATAATTCGGGGAAGTGAATGCACTTTCGGAAAGTTTTTCTTCTTAAATCCTTCCAGCCTGCGTTCTAGACCTTTTCGGATCAATAAAACAACTTGTCAGGGAGTGTACATGAAGTCTTGATGAACTTGTATTATCCGAGATAATCGTTTAATTTGACTCCTAACTTGGTAAGTCTAAAAACGGTAAGAAGAATAAGTGGCGCTATGTTAAAGTCAATAGTGTTATTTTAGGACAAGTACAGAAATTTAAGTATCTGGGCACATGGATAATATCAGATGGAAGATGCATAACTGAAATAAGAAACAGAGTTGGACAGGCAAAAACTGCATTTTATAAAATGAAAAACATCTTGTGCAATATATCCTTGTCATTGAGAGTTAGAAAAAGAATTCTTGCTTGCTACATACAATCAGTTTTAACATATGGATGTGAATCCTGGACAATCGGTAGGCAGGCCAAACAATTTTTAGAGGCCTCGGAGATGTGGTTTTACAGAAGAATGCTTAGAATACCTTGGGCAGCCAAAAAGAGCAACCAAGAGGTTTTGAAAGAGGCGGGAGCCCGAAGACAACTTATCTTATCTCATGTTATGAGAAGAGGGAAAATAGAACATGCTGTGACCACTGGAAAGATCTGTGGAAAAAGGGATAGAGGAAGACACTTGACGCAGAGTCGGCACAAGATGCGATTATGGAGAGGCATGATGACAGTCTTGTTGCATGGCATGGAGGTGTGTCGGCACACGAACTGATACCTAACTTGCTTTTGCTGAGAAACAGGCTCAAGGACTGTTTGAATCAGTGGAAACGTCCGACTAATTCTTGAACTCACTCTAGGAAATTGTAAAGGCTCATGAGGGACAAAGTCAGCCTCATTGGTCGAGACTAGCCAAACATTTACCTCTGAGCACTTATGGAGAGGTATATCAAGTGAGGGTTGCTCATATATACAGCCTTGTTGATTACAGAATGCCAGAAAATCCAATGTCGAGGCACTAGTCAAGCTTCCTAGTCAACTGTCAACCTGTGAGAAAAAACAATATCGCAACGCCACCTTCTCATATCTTGTGCCGATTTTGAAGTCGACGTCAGTGAGTCTCTGTGAGGACTGATTTTTCCACTTGTCTGTGGGGAGAACTTGTGATCTACTGTGTTGCTTGGAGAATCAAAATGCCGTAGCGATCTACACTTTCATGCTACAGAGGAGCTTCTGGATTTCACTCAGATAAGTCTTGTAATATCGAGGGAGTGTCTTGGCAGCCGGAACCAGTATGTACCTAGTAATCTTACTCTGTACTCGGTGCCGTGATGAGAGTGGACGTGTTTGTGGCACCTCATAGAGACCCATCTTCTAGTTCTTATTCTTCAAGAGCATTTTGGACTTTCATTGTGTTTCTGTTTAATCTACGTTTTGTAATGTCTCATGACAGTATACCCATTACATTATAATCTTCGTCCGAAAAGTTTCTTGTTCTTAGATACAAGTTTTCTTGATCTAATTGTTTATCGTTGTCAAAGTTGTAACAATATCTCGTCAGATCCCCTGTTGTGTATTCGTTCGACTGTGTTAACGTTGTTTTCCAGTCTGGGGGCGAACAGTGTGATGAGGAAGTCAGGCCGAGTTGTATGTATCCAAGAATTCACATTAATTCTGTGGAGTCAGAACTCGAATCGCCTCATCCCTGAGATAGACTTAATGTATTTTTGGACCAAGGACTTAGTAACTAGATAAACGAAAGCCTACATTCAGAACAACCCTGTCTCAGAGTACACGAGGTTTTAGGTAAAAAATCCAGAAATAAAGGTACGTGACAAAACTTCCATACGACAATAGCCATAGGTGTTATATACTTTTTATTTACACAAAATTAGATACTGAGACGGTTAGCTTGACAGGTAAAGCCATCCCTTTCAGGGTGGGAGAAATTCAATTGGTGGATTGCAAGTGAGGGTGATACTCTTAGGTTGAATTGCTTTGCGAAAAAAATCGTCACGTTCAACCAGCATTCCCGAAGGGAAAGCTTTAGGTTATAATTATGGCTCTGTTATATGCGGCATTTAAAATGGCCTAGCATTGCTAGCCAACAAGAGCGCTAAAAAGGATTCTTGCAATGTTGATGCGATCAAAGAAGACATACCCAAATACTATCCTAGCAGGCGACAAAGTCGTCTACTGGCGAGTCAGTCAGCGACCTTGTCGCCGATTTGATTATATCGGAGGTGTTATTCTTTATATAGTGGGTACTATGGACAACACCAAGAAACTAACAGCAGACCGCTAACCCTTGACAATGGTATGAAGCGTTGACAGTTAAGAAAGCAATGGCAAAAAAAAAAAAAACGACACGTAAAATTACCTAGTAAACAAAACAAACAAAAAAAAAAAACAAAAAAAAACACACACAAAAAAACCATGCTTTTGTATATGCCTCACGCCCTTCCCCTGAGTGTTGAGTGTCTGCCAGATCACTAGGTAACTCCTAGCACATCCATTCTTCCCAGACCGTAATGATCTATCTGTGCCTCCGCACTGTTCACTGGCTCCAAAAGGGCCCTCACAATATCTAGCATGTCATACATCAATTCACCACCAAGTGGTGCAGCGCCAGCCGGTGAGCTGGCGAGAGGCCGAGTTTCTCTCAGGTAGACTATAATGAGAGCTACGTTCTGCAAAAGATCTGCTATATTAATATAATTATTAGTAAACACTAAAACAAGGCTTAAGCTCTTTTAGCCACCCCTCCCCTCCCCACTTTTGTGTCACACCCCTGATATCAAGCGTCTGTGATAAAAACGATAAGAAGAGCAAGAACCACAATTTACTCCCTTCATCACCCGAAGCTGCAGAATAGAAAGTGAAGAAACGATGTTCAGCACATGGAAGTCTGCAGGTCTGCGTCACATTCTCCCTTCGTCCTGGTGCTTAACGAGCTGCTCGTATTTTGTGCCATGGGAAGGTCATTTATACGGCTCCATATATCTCTGCTGCATTGCTGAATGATGTCGGACACAGTGTCAGGTGTGGAGACTCTCCTGTCCTCCCAGTGTTTGGAGCTAGATCCGGGATCTCTTTTACCGTGAAAGACCGCAACAGGTTCACGAACTGTGCTGTCTTTGCAACTGGAGTCGCTTTCTTGTGATCTAGGTAGAGGCATTTTCTTCTTACCAGATTTAATGTTATTTTCATCTGTCTTGTTTTTGTATTCATAATCAACAGGGACTGAAGCATTATCACTCTCGAGTCTGCCATGGACATTGTTTCTTAGGGTATCTGTGTTTATTCCCAGTTTCTCAAACAGTCTATTCTCCCCAGAGCTAAAATGAGCTTGGTCCTTTCCGTGCGCCTCTGCAGTATTGTTGTCAATATCAGCCTTACCAAGGCCGGTATTAACATCGATACGATCATCATCACCATCTTCATCATAATCACCATCATCATCATCATCGGAAACATCATTTGTATAGACATGATCCATGTTAATATGTTCATCGCTAGCAGAACGTAGTTCTTTAGTACGGCAGGGCAATCTTGGTGCTTCAGTTCTAGGATCATGCTTCTTTGGAAATCTTCTTTCATAATCGGGGTCACGTAAACCGCCTTCACTCAGAGTCTTGCTAAAACTGTGGGATGCATTAGCAGGGGATACATTAGCAGACATTTTCACGTTAGCTTTGGAGCTTCTTTCTCGCCGCATCTTATCCAGCTCTTCGTCTAACAACTGCTGGTGAAACTGATACATTTCTGGAGGAATCAAAGAGCTACTATTATGTACTGAAGTATCTGCAGGGCGTTGAACTGGCCCAGTGTTGTCTGCAGATGGTTTTTCAGAACTGTATACACGAGATGCAATTTTACCAGGGTCCTTTTGATGCGGGTCATCTTGCGCAAGAACAGAGTCGAAGTTTCCGAAGTTGCTGCCGTCCTCGTGGACACCTTGCTTGTGCTTCTGTGCCCAGAGCCTGTGGTACCAGTTCACTATGAGAGTCCATGGGCTGATGTAATCGTCTGACTTTAAGAGATGTCGTTTCCTGCATAAAATGTGATAACATGTGAAATTACCATGGTTATGTGCATCTAAGAACTGATTATGTAATTCATCACTCGTTTCTACTCTCACTGCCAGGTCATCATCATTATCATGTGTCCTGCAGACAATCATACGCGGTCATGTTTTGCCATCTCACAAGATAACGTGATAAGGATCTGGTCAGTGCTTCTTGCCCGCCCAACGCACCCACCACCCCTCCGGATCTTTTTCCAGTAATCATGACAGTAACCAAGTTCTTGAATCTGTTGCATAAGAAAATAACGACTGTGTACCTCTCAGTTCACAGTTTTCCGGTTTTGATCTGTCTCGTTTGTTTTCCTATTATTGCAAGAATCACATCTTCCCTGTGGGTAGTTGTTTTACAGCTGGTCTGCTTACTGTAAGCCTCTCAATCGGATAATCACTAATTCGATATAACATTTTGATACCCTTTACCTGATATCTTTTGACGAGAGCTACTAATTGACTGAGTGACGTTTAACCCCACCAGGACCGCACGACAAGCGATAAACACGCGGTGACACAAACTGCAACCATTCAGATGAGAATCCCTCGGGCACAAGACCCAAAAACTACATTCAACCCGTTGGTTATATTTAGGGCCCCCGACGAAGGCCGAGTTGCGGTTTTAAAATAGCAAACCAATTGCGTCCCATATTGGGACCTGGCATGAGCTGCTAATTTAATCACATTTTGTCCACGGAGAAGCGATGCAGTTAGAAAGATTGTGAGAAAAACATTAGGTTTCAGATACGCTGAGAAACAAAGGATAAATCCAGTGTATTTCATAAGTTTCCATATATAGGAAAGACAAACGAATCTCATTGTTTTGGAAACATATTGCGACGACTGTCCTGCACGCATAAGCACAGATGAAGTTCAGCTAGTAATGGCGTTGGTGATAGGTTACTTTTCTCCCTGTGTATGGACACTTCTTGTAAGACCAATTCGTCCCCATGTGGGAGGCAAGTTTTCGTTATTTGAAGCCCCTCCCTGGCTTTTGTCGGGGGCCATGAATTTAGCCGGCCCATGAATATGGCCTAAACGGCTGAAAGGGGTTTCTGGGACCTCTCCACAGGTGATCCTCATCCGCATGGTGGCACT
Source organism: Candidula unifasciata (assembly GCA_905116865.2). Classification (NCBI taxonomy): domain Eukaryota; kingdom Metazoa; phylum Mollusca; class Gastropoda; order Stylommatophora; family Geomitridae; genus Candidula; species Candidula unifasciata. Next base: position 73,651 of record CAJHNH020001730.1, read on the forward strand.
TTGTGTCACCGGGTGTTTATCGCTTGTGTGATGTTCTGGTGGGGTAGGGAAAGAGAGAGAGAGAGAGAGAGAGAGAGAGAGAGAGAGAGAGAGAGAGAGAGAGAGAGAGAGAGAGAGAGAGAGAGAGGGGACACTCCTTGGACACTCTGTTGTTAGGATGCAGCAATACCAGTTACCATCACAGGCGCAACATCTAAGAAGAATTTATTCGAGAGCAGGTGGGCTCCCCTTCCCCCCCCCCCCGTCCCCCCAAAAATGTCAATAGGACACACTGACAATATTGCACATGTACACTCACACATAATGACAATAGCTTGTGTCATCAATTGACAGTTAGGCCACCAACAATTTCTCACCACAAGGCTCAACAACAAACATAACAGATGACGGTGATGTTGATCCTGATGATCAAATAAGTTATTACATGGCAAGTAGAAAGAAGCAAAAGTGCCTTCCCATGCCTTCTAGCATATGGAGGTTGACCTATAGTTTTTATAAGTCAATCTCAATGGATGTTGACGATTTCAGAGGTGACTCAGTTAGGATTTCCACCAAACACCTTCAGACTGACATGATGAGCTAGATACTGTGCTACTACCGATCCTTCATTATGTTACTCACCTGTAAATGAAAATACCAAGAAGTATGGCCATCACAGCTAGAACACATAGGATGACTGTCAGTGTTACAATCAGCGTAACCTCTCCTTCTGAATCATCCTGTTTGCCTGTGGTAATGAATGAGCACGGTGAAATGTTGATCTACATATCAATCAATCAATTAATTAATCAATCTATCAATCAAGTCATGTCTCCACAAAAGAGATAGACTGATGCGAATTTCCAATGTATTCTGTCTCTTGCCTTACGTGCACACTATTTGAGACTAATGTTCCTCTGTTTCTGGCCCCCCTCCCCCCCCCCCCCCCCCCCCCACTTGTATCTTGTTTGTCTGTTGCTGGCTAGCCTTCAACCTTTTCTTCAGTGTCGTTTTTAAAGAATGTTATGACTTTGGATGTGACCGAAATATTCAGCATGTCTTTTTTTTTGTTTCAACTCTACATAAAGTGCCAAAATATGGCAATTTCTGCCACATTTTAACCACTTTTGCAGTCTAGACAGAATATTTGAACCTGGGTATTTAGGGCCGCATGGCACCCGATCAGGAAAAAAAAGTCCTTAACGTTACCGAGGATTCGAACTCGGGTATCACGCACGACTGGCTTGCGTTCTGAATCGTTCGGACAGCCGCTTCTTTTCTACACACATGCACAAAGTACAGTAGAACCTCGCTTAACGAGCACCTCTCATAACGAGTTATTCGCATAAAGAGCAAAACAAATTGTAAAAAAAAAGTTACTTGTTTAACGAGCGACGTTTCGCATAACGAGTGGCGAGGAGAGGGCAAGTCCCGAATTGTGCGCATGTTACATCAGTCTGTGTTTAGCACTCGTTCAAGTAGCATCGTAGTGTCGCTTGTGATCACACATTTGCTCAAACTTGTTTTATATTGTGATATATGTACATGAATCCTACAGGCCTACAAGGTAACCTCTCTGAAGAATTTAAGTTCATCAAGATCCAGTTTCTGCCTCCCAACACCACTCCGTTTCTTCTACCCATGGACCAGCATGTTATTTGTAACTTTAAGAAGCTCTACACTAAAGCAATCTTTGAGCATTGTCTTCATGTGACTGAAGGGATCAACCTCACTCTCAAAGAGTTTTGGAAAAATCACTTCTACATCGTTGCCTGCCTCAAAATGATCGACAAAGCGGGGAAAGTGGTTATCAAGAGAACCATAACTTCTGCTTGTCGATTTGTGACTGAGGGGTTCGAATCAGTACCTGTGGAACCTGTAGTCAACGAGATTGTGGCTTTGGCCACTATCATGGGATTGTAGGTGGATAACAGTGATATCGAAGAGCTTGTGGAAGAGCACAGCCAAGAGCTGACCACCCAAGAGCTTATCGAGTTGCATTGTGTTTCAAGGCAAGAGGTTTTGAAGGAAAGTTTGTCAGAGGAGGAGGAGGAGGTAACAGAAAAGCAACAATCTTCTGGCGAAATAAGACAAGTGCTGAAAGCAAGGTAAACTGTTGAATCTTAAACTGAGAAGCATCACCCTAATAAAGAAGTGGCTATGCGCGTTGCAAATTTATTTAATGATAAATCTGTGTCGCATTTTCGCAAAAGTTTTGTCTCTGGACATCTTTCTAGTAAAAAAAAAAAAAAAATTAGCCCTGTATCATAATTATTTCGACTTTTTTTTTTCTGCAAATCGAATTCGCATTTCAGGTGGGTTCGTTCCGCGTCTGAAGAAAAGATGAAGATGATTTACTCTCCTTTACAATATGTATATAATTTTCTTTGAATAAACGTTACACATAGCACTTTGTAAGTATTTTTCCCGACCTGGAACGCATTATCGTATTTTACAATAATTTATATGAGAAAAATTGTTTCGCTTAACGAGTATGATTCTGGAACGAATTATGCTCGTTAAGCCAGTTTCCACTGTATTTAAATGTGAGAAGAATGACTTAATTGTATCGGATACTTTCAAAAATCGTTCATTCTCTCTCTCTCTCATTCTCTCTCTCTGTCTCTCTCACACACACACTCTCTCACACACACACACACTCTCTCTCTCTCTGCAAAACATTTTGTCGAGAGCATCATGCAAAGCACGAACACCCTGGCCCTAGCGAAGTTCATAGGAGTTCAAGAACCGACGTCACAGCATACCTATAAACGTCCCGTCCCCATCTTCAGCAGCCAATGAAGAGTTGCAATGCCAATGGCGTCTGTAACAGTCTGACAACCAAATTGTAGCAGAAAAGAAAATAGCTGATCTAAACTAATTTAGGCGTGCTGAAAACGAAAATCGTCCGTGTGTCACCGGGGCCCTCACGGCAAGCAAAGAATAGTGACACTGCACCCTACCAGGCATGTCGTAAGAGGCGACTAAGGGTAGGGTTTGGCTTGAGGTTGGCTACCTCATCCTGTAAAAACCATAGCCACAAAAACCAACCAACCATGGATAAGTCAAAAAAAGAGAAGCAAATAAAATCCAGCCAACCAAGATGAGGGAAGGCTCTTCAAATAGAAGAAGGATGACACGGTGTGGAGAAAGCCGTAAGGAGTCCGGATCGTTGACTTACCTCCTCTCAGCTAGGAAAACCTCCAGAATTGGCACCTGGAATGTTAAAACTCTCTATGACATAGGAAGAACAATGGAAGTAGCAAAGGAAATGAAACATTATAGAATTAGTATTTTGGGGTTATGTGAAACTAGATGGACTGGGACAGGGAAAAGTATTCTTAATTCAGGAGAAACTATTTGGTTCTCAGGACACACAGAGGAAAATTCGCCGCACAGTGAAGGAGTGGCCCTGATGCTATCAAAAGAAGCAGACAGGGCACTAATAGAATGGGAAGCTGTGAGTCCCAGAATAATAAGAGCATCTTTTAGAACAGTAAAACAGAAGGTGAACATGTCGGTAATACAGTGTTATGCACCAACAAATGATAAAGATGCATCTGTTAAGGAAGAATTTTACATGCAGCTTCAAAATATTATAAATAATGAAAGAAAGGGCAACTTAAAAATTTTGATGGGTGACTTGAATGCTAAGATAGGATCAGACAACACAGGTTGTGAAGAAATTATGGGGAGACTTGGTCTAGGAGTAATGATTGAAAATGGAGAATTGTTCACAAATTGTTATGCAGGTAACCAGTATGTTATTGGTGGAAGTATTTTTCCCCATAAAAGAATACACAAGGCAACATGGGAATCACCAGACCATAAGACAACTAATCAAATTGACCACATATGTATTAACAAAAAGTTTAGATCATCCCTTTACGATGTTAGGGCTTTCAGAGGTGCCGATGTATTTACTGACCATTTCCTGGTGATAAGTAAAATCAAGTTGAAACTAAAAAGATATATAACATCTTATAATCATAGAAACCAATATAATGTAGGCTTTCTCAGAGATAAAGAAATTAAGGAACAGTTCTCAGTTACGGTCTCTAATAAGTACCAGGTGTTGCAGCAGTTAGCTGAAGATGTCAACACAGAAGTCTGCTGGGATCAGATCAAAGGAATCTGGAATGAATCTTGCGTAGAAGTTCTTGGCAAGAAAGAAAGGAAACATAAAGCATGGATAACACCAGAAACAATTAAACTGATTGAAGTTAGGAAAAGTAAAAAGGCAGAATTAAACAATAGCAAAACTAGAGCTGCTAAAGCTAGAGCTCAGGAGAATTACACAGAAGCCAACAAGGAAGTTAGGAGGCATATAAGGGCAGATAAAGTGAAATATCTAAATGATCTAGCACAAGAAGCGGAGACAGCAGCAGCAAAAGGAAACCTCAGAGAACTTTACAGTAACACAAGAAAATTTGTAGGTAAATATAGTCAGCCAACTGGATCAATCAAAAATAGTCAAGGAAAGGTACTTACTAACACTAAAGATCAAATGGACAGATGTGTTGAATATTTTGAAATGCTTCTAAATAGACCAGGCCTAGAGGTTCCCCAAGATATCCAGCCTTTAGAAATGGAACTGGATATCAACTGTGAGATACCATCCAAAGAGGAAATTAGAAAAGCTATAAATCTTCTTAAGGAAGGAAAGGCGTCAGGCCCAGATGGTATCCCAGCTGAAGCCATCAGGACCAACATAAACACATCAACAGAATTGCTACATAGATTATTCAGTAAAGTCTGGGAGACCGAAGAAATACCAGCAGACTGGAGAGAAGAATATCTTGTGAAACTGCCCAAAAAGGTGATCTACAGGAGTGTGAAAACTATAGAGGAATTATGTTGCTGTCAGTTCCTGGAAAAATTTTAAGTAGAATTATTTTGGAAAGATTAAAAGATGCTATTGATAAAATGCTAAGAGATGAGCAGGCAGGTTTTCGGTCAAACAGATCCTGTACTGATCAGAAAGCCACATTACGTATTATAATAGAGCAAAGCATTGAACTGAACTCACCACTTTACATTGGATTTATAGACTATGAAAAAGCATTTGACAGCATTGATAGGGAATCTCTCTGGAAATTGATGGGGCACTATGGAATCCCACAGAAAATTATCAACTTAGTAAAGGCAACATATAAAGACATGAAATTTCGAGTTCTTCATGAGGGAAAGCTAACAGATGCATTTAAAATAAAAACAGGTGTGCGACAGGGATGTCTTTTGTCGCCTCTCTTATTTTTACTGGCTATAGACTGGACTATGAAAACAGTATCTGCTAACACCAAGAATGAAATTCAGTGGACTCCTACAAAACAGCTTGATGATCTGGACTTCGCTGATGATATTGCTCTTCTGTCCCATTCACGGAATCAGATACAAGATAAATTAAATATACTTAATGCGAGATCACAGCAACTTGGTCTGAAAATCCATAAAGGAAAGACAAAGATAATGAGAATAAATCAGGCAAATAGTAATGTGGTTTCTCTTAATGGCACCCCACTCCAAGACGTGGAGTCGTACACCTATTTAGACAGTAATGTAGATAAAGATGGAGGAACTGATAGAGATATTAAACTAAGAATACAAAAGGCAAGAGGGGCTTTCATAGCTCTAGGGAATTTGTGGAGGTCAAAAGAAATTAAAAGAAATACTAAACTAAAAATTTTTAATTCTAATGTCAAATCAGTACTATTGTATGGGGCGGAAACATGGAGAACAACCAAAACAATTACTAATAAATTACAGACATTCATTAACTGGTGCCTGCGCAGAATAGAGGGAATAAAATGGTATGATAGAATAACTAATGTAGAACTTTGGGAGAGAACTAAACAGGCTCCAGTGGATCAGGAGGTGAGGAAAAGATGCTGGCGTTGGATAGGGCACACACTGAGAAAACAGGAGAACAGCATAACTAGAATGTCTTTGCATTGGAACCCACAGGGGCATAGGAATAAAGGAAGGCCAAAAAACAAATGGAGAAGAGAGCTGGAGAATGAGGTTAGAACGATTGGGAGGACATGGGGAGAGCTCCATGCAATGGCGAAGGATAGAACGACTTGGCGTGAGTTGGTTGAGGGCCTATGCTCCATTGGGGGATAGAAAGGCAGAAGAAGAAGAAGAAAACGAAAATGGCATTTAAATTTGCTGACTGACTCTAGTTTTCAAGATATACGCTACCAGTTTACTTAATTAGGGCCAAGTTACACATATTACACAACTGTTTGTGGCCGGTTAATTATTTTTTTAAAATTACCAATAAAACTGAAACCAGAAGTTGATTATGCAGTCCCACCTATGATTACATCACCTTAGTGTATAAATATTTTATTTCTGACAATAATGAGCTATTATTAGCTAGTCACAGCAACCTATAGCAAGGACAAAAAAGAGAGGAAATACTGACATTAAAAGATATGAACATCATCAAGGAAGATTGGCTAATAAACACAGGATAGGCATACAAGAATCTGCTGCCTCTGATTGTGGAGCAGAAAGACAGACCCCTGAGCATATACAGCAGTACTGCCCTTACCTCTCCCAGCAAAGACTGCGGATCTTGCCCAGGGGATCCACATTGCGAGAGAAGCTATGGGGGACTGGTGGCGACCTTAAACGCACAATCATATTTTTGACCCAGACGGGACTTAATGTGTAGCATTACTGATGTCGAACGCAGAAGAAGAAGAAGGCTAATAAACAGCATCATGTCTCGGAAGCTGAAATATTTTGGTCGTATGAAGCGCTATTGTAGATTGGAAAAACAAGAATAGAGGAGAGGAGCCATGGTACCAAGAAGCATGGGCAGGGGCCGACCAACACGAAGATGGGCACATGGTAGAAGTGACTCCTTAAATGTGAAAGTACACAAGGCGGTAGTTCTGGCGAGAGACCAAGTTTTTTTCTTTTTCAGGCAAACCGTGATAAGAGCGACCTTCTGCAAAGGGCCTACTACATGATGAACCTATAGCAGAAGCCATAGAGCCGCACTAGGTGCGTTACCTGAATTCAAGATTCCAGCATCTGTTGCTTTGCTATCTTCAGATGCTGAAGCTGGTGGTTGGCCATGAGTAGTTGTCACTTCTGCTGCGGTAGAAGAAACTGTCGATATCAGTGGCGTAATGGGAGAAACAGCAGTCTCTGTCAGTGGCGTGTTGTTTCTGTGTTCATTAGGTGTTGGGGTTGAGTTGTGCGATGTTGTTACTCTGTCATGTGTACTCGTTGAAGTTGTAGCAGCTGTTGAAGACGTTGTGATCAATTTGTCCGGTGGCAGTGGGGTAGAACGGCAAGACACACTAATGCTTGGTCCGGACTCTAAACAAAATTGAAAGTTGTTTTATCCTTTAGAATGACTGAAACAAAACTAATGCCTAAAAAGCTAGTTAGGTTAGTTGCGTATCCTTTACAGGACGTTGCAGAACCAACCCCATCAGCCCCTGGCTGTTGTGTGGTTTCACTAAGCAAATTTACGTCCAGTAGTTTACCATTGCTCTGGACGGTCAGCTCTATGAAATGACTGTCGAAACCAACGCAAGGCGTATGGCTAGCAGCTGGGATCGAACCCGGTACCCCGGCATTACGAAGAGTTCGCATCGACTTAGCCACAGAGCCGACAAAAAGCTGGTAGAAAGTACATACACACAAACAAAATTAAATTCTAGCATCATACGCCAAGGATGTTTAAATGCGTTTGAATTCATTGCACTAAGAGTTATCCCATCTTACTGGGTCTCTTTTTTGCAGAGTGGTTGTAATTTCCCCTGGTCTCTGGGTAGTAAGATCAGACGCCTGTGTGCGTTGTTGAGCTCGTACGAATTCCCTAGAAATTGGAAATCGTAAAGAGTAGCCTTAACGGCGCTGCCTGGGCAAAAATCTGAGTTAAAAATCTATCTAAAGTATTTCAGGATACTCGCTGGTGCACTCCGCTGAGATTCTTCGGACTTAGGTTTGAATTAGGAGTAGAACGGAGCACTTATGGATTACTATCGCGTGCGGATATGCACTAAAACACACCAATACTGACTGAGCAAATAGGACGTCAAAACAATACGTAATGTTATATATTATTAATGTCGATAACATTAGTTATGGGATAATATTGCTTAGCGTATTCATGAAAATATTTTGCATTCATATAGTAATGTATATACGTTATATTGCGACATGAGTGTTAGTTTATTCAAGAGGTCGTATTTGCTCTCTCGTATTGGTGGTGTTTGCCGCGACATGACTCCACATTTCCGACCGAGACCAGGACAGGTTCTAGTTCTCGGTCGTCCTCATGTGAGGGAGGGGGGGGGGGGGGCTGTCGCGTGCGGATATGCACTAAACACACAAATACTGACTCAGCAAATAGGACGTCAAAAGAATTCGTAATGTTAAGGAATTGTAATCTAGGGACTGGGAGTCGAAGGTTTGACCAAGGCGCACATGTGGTCCGGCCTTGGTGGGGATCCTTGAGGACGTTTATTCAGTGATGCCATGGAAGGATTAGGAGTCGAAGGTTCGACCAAGGCGGACGTGTGGTCTGGCCTTGGTGGGGATCCTTGAGGACGTTCTATCCCGTGATGGCATGGAAGGATTAGGAGTCGAAGGTTTGACCAAGGCGGACGTTTGGTCCGGCCTTGGTGTGGATCCTTGATGACGTTCTTTCCCGGGATGCCACTGAAGCATTCGGAGTATCAAGTCTGAAGGAGACAGACGTGTGGTCGTGTCCCAGTGGATCCTTGAGGACGCTCTACCCCGGGACTCCACTAGAAACCTCAGCCGAAAGCTGGTACATTTATTATTGCGCTCAGCAGGAAGCCGGTATATTTAAAACGAAGGGATCTTCCGGCATTGGTGGCATTGTACTTTAGGTTAAGCTGTATTCGTTTGTACCTGATTACACATTTTAATGGGCACCTATGCCTTTCACCACCGGAACGCACATTTCAGTTACCACGCTTGTGTCATGATGTTGATTCGTTGCATAAACCACCGTTGTCTAAATCATAGACTATAGTGACAGATTATTTATCGGCTGACCTATTTTGCAGTGATACTGAAACTGTGACTACAACTGTTACTACCACCACCACCAGAATGCTGCTACGACTGCTGCTCCGGCTACTACTACTATCTACCACCACCAACAGAATGCTTCGGCTGCAGCTGCTGTTGCTGCTGCTGCTACTAACATTACTACTACTACTACCACCACCACCACTACTACTGCTACTACTATTACTACTACTTCTAATACTGCTGCTGCTGCTGCTGTTGCTGCTGCTGCTACTACTATTACTACTACTACCACCACCACCACTACTACTGCTACTACTATTACTACTACTTCTAATACTGCTGCTGCTGCGGCTACTGCTGTGGCTACTACAACTACTACTTACTAATTGTCGCTAAGATTGCAACATAAAACATAAACGTTAATATTACATGAAGTGTACCGTGACTTACCGAATATCTCCACCCAAACATTTTGTCCAGAAACGCCAAAATCAGAATACTTGACTGTAATATCTGAATAGCGTTTGCCATCAACAGGCAGGAATAAATTGGAGTTCACTAGATTGGTTACTGTACACCCTGAGGAGAAGAATGAGGACAAGCGAACAGCACATCTTGTTAACATTATCGAAGTAAACAAGCAAAAAAGCCTAGGTAAATCAGTCATCAAATTATATGTGTGTTCAAACCCGATTAGCATTATCGAAGTAAACAAGCAAATATTGCCTAGGTAAATCAGTCATCAAATTATATGTGTGTTCAAACCCGATTAGCAGTATCGAAGTAAACAAGTTAATATTGCCTCGTTTATTTCTGTCAACAAATTATGTCCGTTTTAACCTGATCAACATTAAGTGTAACTAAGTAGATCACAGTTAACAAAAGCTGTGGTTTGATTTCACAAATCCTTGAATTTGCAGTCCTCCTTGAGACAGAAGGAAATAGTAAACTGACATAGAAATTATGCATAGATGATTCGAGGGAAACATTTTATGAGAAGGAACTGACTTGATAACATGGCGACCACCTGTAGGAATGGCCGGAAAAGAGCAAGCAGCTGGTAATAGACTGACCAAATAGATTAGCCGAGGCAAGATCACTGACCTGATCCGTCATCAAGCTAGTCGTATGAGATGGCGAAACAGGACCACTTATGTTTTCGGCAGGAAACGTGTTGATAGTGATGATGTACGGATAACTTTCATGTTTAAACAAGTAAAGTGTAAAGAATCGTTGTTTCCAGGTATGCTTGCCTACTAAACAGAATCGGATTAACATATATGCACACTAAGAGTGTGCTTAGGGCCTCGTGAAAGGAGGGAGCCATCCCGCAATTTCTAAAGCTTTCAAAACGTATGTGGTGCCCTCGGAACCGTCTTAACAGCATCATGAGCTTAATTACTTACTGGGTCGTTCCTCTTTTACCTTGTTGTAGTGAGTCATTTCCTCCCCATTAAGTTATGCCCGATAGATGACGTCAGTAATAAATGTAAGGTGAATGTTTTGACTGACTGAGATAACACGAGATTTATGTCTTGAGTTTCATGAGAGACATCTGAAAGTCAGGTTTTATGTGAAACATGATTGTTCACGTGAACCATGAAGGTTGACTGGCAGGATTTGTGTGAAATGCGAATTATCACGGGCCAGACACGACTTTCTACGGGGAATTCGTGAGAATGAAATTATCCAGAATATTCGAGAACAGGACAGATCAGAGGGCTATATAATAGCGAAGAAAAGGTTGGGAGGCAGTCTCGTTTTGGACCCAGGAACAGTGTGCATGGACAGCGGTGGATGATGTGTGGATTCAGCAGATGTTTTTGTGAGTGAATTTGTTCCAGTCCAACTTGGCGAAAAAAGCTGGCCAGTAATATGTCTGCGGGTCGTCTGAGTTTGTCTGTCAGGACAGCTGCTGTGTTTCGTTCAAGATGTTAGTGTAGGACGATTGTGATTTCTGCTTGAAGGTAATATTTGATACTTGCATTATAATGTGTGCCTGGACAGTTGTCTAGTTCATGTGCCGGCTGTGTAAGCCGCGAGTGGAAGATTAAAGTACTGGAACAGTATCGTGTTGTTTTTCCAGTCGTCCATTTTTCTGCTCGTCGTGTGATGTCGGTTTTGTGAGATGGCAGCGAGCGTGCGATGAGGCGAGCCAGTAGAAGATAAAAGAAAGTCATCGCACTTGTGGTGTAGAGTTTTGCCAAAGAGATCACCACACTTCTCTGCCAGCAGTTTTGCTTTATGGGCCCTGGAGCAAACAGTGTGCTGAGGTCCCTACGTCAACCACGCACGGGTATGGCATTTTTATGTATGGCAAGTCATGTAATATTACTCATCTCACTTTGCCTGTAAATTCTCTTGATATTCCTACTGCAAGTGTTGATTCCAGTTACTTTTCTGTACCTTCTAGGGTTGAAATAATTGCCGAAAATGAAAGTCTAGTGGACCGAGGTGATGGAAGTGAAATTAATCTGTGTAAAAGAAGTAAATCCCAGTGTAGCAAAGGATCCAGGGTTGTGGCTTGTTGTCTTTGCTGTGGATATGGTTTACTGGATTACTTGTGGACCAAGTTACTCTGAACACCCCAACGGGCCAATTTGACAAGTCCCATAGACATATCAGTAGTGACATACCAGTGAGGCATTGTTTGTAGCTCAATGCTGTTAATGCTTGTCAATGTTAGTGTATATGCTAATACATCGGTCTGTGTCAATCTTTCCACAAGTAAAAGTGATGGACATTCTGTGCGTTTTTCCTTGGCACAGGAGGGGAGCAAACTATGGGATGACCCTTTTGCCATGAAGCTGAAACTAAGATTACCAAGATAGTAGTTTTAATGGGGTAGGGTTAATGTTAAATGAGCACCGAGTGACACTGACCCTAAACATACCCCCACTCCCCCCTTTCCTATACTATAGGACCTTCTGGAGAATAACCTAGGAATTCACTACCAGATGGGGTAAAACAGCTGAAAAGAACCATGAGTCTTTTTTATGACATGATTGTTAAGGAGCATCGTATCTATTCTACGAGGGCAAGTCAATAAGTAAGTCACAAAAGGACGCTTCAAAAGAAACTTAAGACGACAGCTTGAAAACTGTTTATTTTTAGACATATACTGTCCCCTTATTTGTCAACCTAATTTCAACCAATATTGATGCATTTGTCCGATCGTTTTGTCAGTCCTCCCAAACCTGCTGCATAGAACTGCGCGCTCTGTTTTCTAAACCATATTTTCACTTTACATTCAACATTCGCGAAATGCCCCCCGCCCCTCCCCTCCAGGTGGGTTTTCAGTGCATTATCTTGTATGTTGAACCATTTGAGCACACTATCGCAACTGCTACAGAGTCAACCGTTACTTGCCTGTCACCTAATCACCCTCTCCACCCGCTGCAATCTCAACAGGACGAACAGATGGTACCTCATCAACTATCGTAGAGCGTCCTTTAGAAAACATTTTTACCCAGCTGTACACCTCTTTACGGAAAAAACATTTGTCATCATAAATAGGAAGCATTTCTTATGAATGTCCTTTGCAGACAGCCCTTTTGCTTAAAAAAAGCAATAAAATCAGGTTTGTTCTCTGAGGGTAAACTCCGTAAGGAGTCACTATTTTGTTTCTGTTTTGTGAATGCTCATACATCAGCTAATGCCACCTAGCGAACAGAGAAATAAGGTTCGATGTTACCTTCACCTAATGACACCTTTAGAAACCACCAACGATATTACTTATTGACTTCCCCTCGTAATTTCCGTCCAAAAATAGGCATCGGAACCCACGCGGGAAAGGACAATGGCCTGAGATTGCTGCATCATCGAGTCATATTTACGAAGATAATAATTAGTGAACTACTAAATTATCGAGGAGGTGGCACACAATTCAACAGCAACTACAACAACAACAAAAAGATACATGCGACAACGACCGTTGAAATGGAAGCCTCACCTGCACAGTTACTGGAGCTCCACAAGGTGGTCCTGCCGCTAGCCACAGCAAACATGTCGCTATAGTTGTTTCCTCCAGTTACGTCTTCGCCCCAAGTAAGTTTAGACATTACGTTAATTTCCACCGTGTTCATCTTCAAGTTTGAGCCCTGGGTAGCGACAGAGGTCACACAGTAAATATTATACGGATTCTGTAGGATTACCTCAACCAGCACCAAGCCATTTATCATGCCTTAGTTGCTATCATCCTCCTCCTCCTCATAATCACAATCATTTGTCTGGCTTTTCTGTTGTACGTCACACATGGCTTGAAATTTACTTCTCCGTTTCTTTCTATCCTGTGCCTTTGTTTCAATATAACGGAGGAAATCCAGCCCATGCACATTTGGCCAGTCTCATCAACGTTCTTCTTAGGGTTGGTTGGCCACCCCTTATATGGTATATTTATCTGAGCTCGTTGTTTCCTATGTCCCTATTTCTGCCGTAAAAACGGCACGTGTGAACAAAACAGCGCCGCTAAGAAACGGCTGGTACGTCATCATATGCTGATAACAGAAGAACCTGACACTTCTTTAATACGAATTTCAAGGTCCCTGTTAGGACCAAACATCCATTCATGTTAACCGAAAGTTCGTCTTAAGCGAGTTTTGTAGAAAAACCACATTACGAGGTACGGTAAAATATGCCAGGCAAATACTGTGTGTGCTTTCTTCCAATAAATCAACATATATAACGACGCTAACAGTCCTAATAACAAAAGCACCGCCACGACACTCAAATAGTACTAGCAGGCTAAACTAAACTCAGAGTTAAGGCAGGGATAATCGACTTCATTACACCAGGTTTTATTCCATATGGCTCGGCCTCTTTCCGTAGAACGGTTAGCCGCCAGCGACAGGGCTGTATAAAGCACGAACTCTATAGATCTATCGTCGATCCCTATGGATTTCTGTAAATCTGACACCTGTCCGAGAGTGACGGAGCCGCAAAACGAACCCGTGACCTTCTCAGAGCGAGGCGAACGGCTTGACCATTTTACTACGGAGATCCCCAATCGGTCTGTAGGATATCTGATTAGAAGCCTAACTATCTTGTCCGTTGAGGTTTCCAGTCACAGGGTGAGTCGTATATAGAGCTCCGTTAATAAAAACGTTTAATTATATTTGTACGCACCTTGCCTATTTCCCCTATTGAGCTTTCGGTTATTTAATATCCTACCCCAGATGGTGTCACATGACAGTCCAACATTTTACAGGGTGATAAGACTGGGTTTCCTGACTTTCTGATGCTTTTACGACCCCAAAAATCTAAAACTGGCCCTAACCCCAACCCACCTAGGTCCCACGAATGCATGCAGTCTATCTACCATCCCCAAAATATTAGACTGTCCTGTGCGTGACCTGTGGATTTCCCGTGTTTGTGATAGGATATTAATAAACCACCAAGCTTTCTAGTCACAATTTATGTTTTTAATTTTAGAACTTCTTATTTTAAAAAACTGAGCTTACTTGGATCTCACAGGTACACATCTTGCCTACAGGTGTTGACTGAACATAGCCTGGACTGGCTAGGTACACGGGCAGATCTGAGGTCCACATGGTGATGTTAGCCTCGCAGATATTCAACACAGATGAACCTTCACAGAACATGTAAGCAGGCATACACTGTGGTTCTATATATCATTGTCTGCTACAGTAAAATATTTCTCCTCCTCCTCCTCCTCCTCCTCCTTCTCCTTCTTCTTCTTCTTCTTCTTCTTCTTCTTCTTCTTCTTCTTCTTCTTCTTCTTCTTCTTCTTCTTCTTCTTCTTCTTCTTCTTCTTCTTCTTTCTTCTTCTTCTTCTTCTTCTTCTTCTTCTTCTTCTACTTCTTTTTTCAGTCGCACTTAAAAGGACGTATGGCACGCTGTGCTGGAATTTACAGCTATGCTGCGATACCCTCGCCTTTTGGCCAAAAGCATTCTATTTCAGCAAACCCTCTAGTCGCCTCTAACAGCCTGCTTGCTAACGAAGTCGGTGTGTGTGGCTTAGTCGTTGCAGACACGCTTGGTAATTTCGAGCTTTGGCGTTCGATTCCAGCTCTGAACTCTTCGGCAGCAAACCGCACTGATATGATTTCCACGCTGGTATCGACAGCCGCCCGTTTAGCGGCAATAACAAATTGACAGGTTAGTTGCGTATCCTTTACAGGACGTTGCAGAACCAACCCCAACAGCCCCTGGCTGTTGTAAGGTTTTTCTAGGCAAATTTTACGTCCAGTAGTTTGCCATCGCTTTCTGGATGGTCGGCTGTCTTGATACCACTGTGGAAACCAACGCAGGGCGTAAGGCCTGCAGCTGAGATCGAACCCGGCATCCCGGGTTTACGAAGCGTTCGCATCAAAAAAAAAAAAAAAAAATTACTGAAAGTAAAATTGCATAGTGAAATCAAAGCCAGCCAGACAAATGCTGAGACTGGTTCTGCAACGTTCTGTATAGGACAGACAACTATAAAGAGCACCCATTTGCCAAGGTAGGTAGATGTTCTTAGTATGAATCAAGTCTTCCAAATGCTGCTCTTTAAATGATTTTTCTTTAAAAGAATCTTTGATTGTGGTCCTTTTTGCTTAAATAATGATATAAACTGCAACAATCTTCTGCCGTTGAACATTTTTTACTAATCAAATACTGTCAATAATTTTAAGCTCAAGGCAAAATTATCAACACACAACAAGTGCAATTGTCTTTTGTGATAATTCAACTTTTGGGAGCGGCTGCCCGGTATATCACAAACAGAAGCTATAAATAACTTCGCGCTGTCAGATCTAAAGTTCAATTTTATTTTGATTTCGCCCTTATGAGGCCCCTTTACTGTGTTGCCTGATATAGCCGCATCTCTGTATCATGACACGGCATGGTCCTGTTCCAACCCCAAGTCCCTGAACCCACCTCAGAAAGTACCGTTTTTCAATATTAAAGAACTATTTAAAATGGCTACGAGCTAATTTACCTTCAACACAGTTGTACTGAATTAACGTGGCTACGTCGCTAACATCCCGCAAACATCTAGTAACTCTTCGGGCTGCCTCGACGTCCACTGCCTCCCTACAGCCGCCTGCTCTTGCAGGACCGTTGCAGTTAGCCTGCATGCCAGTGTCGTAGAAGTAAGCATTGCAGGCGGAGATATTCTGCTGGCACTGGGACCCATGGCCGGTCTGAGGAGCGTAGATTTCTGATACAATCCTAACCCACTGTTGGTTAGTACACGACAGCGGCTCGCTAGCATTGGAGGGACTGCACACAAATGTTTGCAGGCCAGACACTGTACGAATAGTCATCAGGATATACTCACATAAATTCTTAAACGAGATATAATCACATATATTCTTCAACGAGATATATTCACATATATTCTTTAACGAGATATATTCACATATATTCTTTAACGAGATATATTCACATATATTCTTAAACGAGATATATTCACATATATTCTTAAACGAGATACATTCACATATATTTTTAAACGAGATATATTCATATATATTCTAAAACGAGATATATTCACATATATTATTAAACGATATATATTATTTAACATATATTTTTTAAAAGAGATATAATCACATCTATTCTTGAACGAGATATATTCACATATATTCTTAAACGAGATATATTCATTCACATATATTTTTAAACGAGATATATTCACATATATTCTTAAACGAGATAAATTCATAAAAATTTTTAAACGAAACAAATTCACATATATTCTTAAACTACATAAATTAACACAAATTTGTAGACAAGAGCAGAAACTCTATGTCATGCCTGAGACGCGTTGTATATCTTGTATCAAATCTGTATTGTATATTATTTAAAAAAAAATCAATAATTAATAAGGAGTGCTAAAACAGATATGTCTTCATATCCCAACAATTTTTGGGCACCCATATTAGGCTAAGACAACGTGAATCACAGGATACGAGTGAAGGAACAACAAACACACTTTAGTTTAATAGGAATCAGGTATGAAGGTCCTTCTAACATTCAGCTATTCTAATCTCCCTCCCTTTCACACATCATTTTATACATCATTTCATACATCATTTCATTTATACATATGAAAACAAGTAACAGCACACATTATCAGCCACTGCTAAATATTACTTACAAGCACTGGAATGTGTTCAAATTAACACGTACATTTAAAACCTCAGTAATAAATTATAATTGTAACACATCTATGGGACTCATTCATTATTTTCGGCTAAATGATTAGGTCCTTGTTAAGAAATTTAATGAGCACGGGAAATAGCTGATAAATTAGCCTACTGTTCTTTTCTTGTAAATCCACTGCTCTTGCTTTTTTTTTAAAATGTCAGAATCCGTTTAAATAGTTTTTTTGGGCAGATATCTCTGAACGTATATATTTATTGTCTTTGTTTGAAATGCAGATGCAAAAAAAAAAAAAGTATAGTTCATATGTGGCTCCTAATCACATGCTTACCAATTTTCAAGAATTAACATATTTTAAAACCAGTTCTGATTAATGTTAATCTGATTAGTTTTATAAAGTCGGATTATAATTGCTGCACAAAATATTCTTAGTTTTATAAACTACATGTTTAGCTAGTCAGCACCCCATTCAGCAACACACCGTTTTTACATTCCAGAAAAAATTTCATGTTGCGCATATTTGACTGGGTCGTCTAAGGAGTCTAAGCCAAATGTAACTTCTTTGTGTGGGTTCCGGGAGTAAAATTCAACCCCACTAGGACCGCACAACGAGCGATAAACATCTTGTGACTCAAAGTGCGGGCCTAAGACCCCAAAAACCCAGCCGACCGTTTTGGCATATTGAGGCACCCGACAACAGCCGGTGTGGGGTTTTAAAATAACGAAAAATTGCGTTCCACTTTGGGACGGCAACCGATTTATACAATTGGTTCCGGGGTCCAATTTTAGGGTATACAAGAACAATTTAAAAAACAAATTTGAAAAAAAAAAAAAAAAGGCACTTTGCAGATAATTAGGGTGGTCTCCTTCGAAGTCGAAGAGCTTCTGCGAGACAGATGGGGAACCATTAGTTCGCATACGGATAAGCCAAATCTGTGAAAGGAACGCGCATGCAAAACTTAAGTTCTGGAGCAAGACTAAAGTTCAGAAGTTGACGAACTAACAGCAATTTCGGGCGGAATTTACTGTCTGCGATGAATAGGAAACAGAAGAAATAAAGGTTAAAATAATAAACAGAAGAAATGTACCCACATAATAATAATAATAATAATAAAATAATAATAATAATAATAATAATAATAATCTTCTTTCGTTCCCTTGAAATAGATTATCTATATCTGCTATGTTGTCTCTAGTATGAACTTCACTGTCTTCCGTAACTCACTCAGCGACCCGTAAAATTTGACTTGAACCGATGTTTCTGTTGGCCAAAAGTTTTGCCTTGATATGCTGTATTTTGGATATTTGGCTCCCTGAGGCATCCCCTATACAAATTGTAAGGGGGCCGTGTGGCCTCCCTCCCAATGCCTCAATGCTTTCTGTGTGCCAGCGTCCCTGATCGTAGGTAAACAAGCACACGGGTACAGAAATGTAGTTCGTGTCTAGATGTATATCATGTGTATTATGTGTGCATCTGTATTTATGGAAGCGTGTGCTCATGTGTGGGTCTCTGTGTGCGCACGTATGCACGCATCTGTTGTGTATGCGTGTACTGTAGTAAGCATGGACATATGAGATATATCTTTGAATTACCTCTGACTGTCCAGATGAAGATAACAGATAGGAAACATCCCAGCAACAAGTGGAGTCTCTTTCTTGGCAGTTCCATCTGTGTAATCACTAGATAGGAATCTTTATTGTATCATTCACGTTTATTGTTGTACCATTGTAAGCAGGCCAGTCGGAAGGCATCAGCTGTAATCAATGCAAAAATCATTGCAGGTTTATAGCTTCGCACTCAGTTATACAATGCTTTCTTTTCAATATATATAGATATATATTCTCATATGTGTATATGTGTACATGTACGTAAATATATACGCACATATTTATATCTATGTAAATATATTTATGTGTATTCACACATTTAGCATAACATAACATTCTTCAAAACAAAATAAATCAACATACCGCCAAGATAAACAGTATCACGAAAATTACAAGTTAGATTAAGTTATTGTATTTTATTAAATACGAAAAAAAAAAATGAATTATTATTCTGGTAACATGTTCCTTTCAGTATTAACTTCTTCCACGACGTTTTTATCTACCAGTGCTGTTATCACAGTACAATAAAACTAAGTAGCGACAGTTTCCCCTTAGTTCTATCATATTTCCAGTTTAACATATAACATAAAAGTGAATTAACTACAACCTGCCTATTATAGACCAAAAAGGCTCGATAAGTCACTCACGTTGTCAAATAACAATTTAAAAGGTCCAGTAAAAGTCTGTTAAAACACACCCATGTGTGGAAACTGGAGGGCCATGTTTAAACAACACCTCAAGCAATAAAGACACACAAACAGGTTGAGACACAAACAACATCGCTAGCAGTAACCACGCCTCGGTAAAACCTCACTGGCTATGGTACTAACCCCTGGAACCGTCTTCTCTCTGTGTCAAGTTCTAGAGAACCGGTTCTGCGACAAAGCCATTGATAGCCAAGTAGATCGATATGTTCACTGTATCGATGCGCTTGAACTGTTCTGTTTGGGACACACACGGCAATCGTTTAAAAAGGTAGTAACATAGCATGTACTGCCGTTGTGATGTAACGTACTAAACCTTTAGCAAGTGAAAAGCATATGGACCACACAAGATCACTATACGGACATTTTCCAACACATTCAGGTGTTTTGGGCAAACAGTACTAGATCTGTATAGTTTTTTTTTTAGACTACTCGACACTCAAGGGAGTCGCCGTGGCTGAGCGGTTAGACGCTTGCGGATCGGAAGGTCGTGGGCTCGCTTCCTGGTGCAGCCGGACCTTTTTCAAAAAATGACCTTGGCTCCCAGGTCGACCCAGCCTTGAGTGGGTACCGGGTGCGTTCCCGGGATGTAGAGGCGGCCGGCGTGATGCTGACCACATTACCCATCTTGTGCTGATTTGTCTATAAAATATAGGTCTAGCCCTATATGCCCTATACGCTTAAAGGAGGGGCAAAGTGTCCTTTACTTTACTTTACTCGACACTTAATGTATAATGTGGTCGACACCAGACAAACCGCCTTTATTTCACATGACCTTTCCTGGTACCCATTTAAAGCAGGGTCGACCTGGGAGCCGAGGCCATTACAAAATGTCTGGCTCATTTTGTATTTGAACCAACGACCTTCGGATCCACAGTCGAGCGTCTAGCCGATGCACCACGGCGGCTCCCCACTATGAAGAAAGTCAACAAAAACAAAAAGATAAGAAAGAAATTATGACACACACTGTCAAGGCATTGATAGCTTTTACAAGCTTCAACAAAATATGGAACTCAAACTTGTATAGTTTTAAAACCAAGTAGCGTATTTTCAGTTCTAATGTTATTTTAGTTTTAACAAATGCCAATGAACGTTGGAAAACCACTCAAGGCATGGAAGGAAAATTAAATGTTTTCAAAAATAAATTCCTGAGGAAAAATGCTGAACATAAAATATGATGAATTTAAGAGAGGTGAAGAAATATAACTTCGGAAAATATTAAGTGATGACATTAAGAACAGCCTTACAGAAATGAACATCAGTCTTAATAGTGCTCTTGACAGAGCTCATCAACGTACATTACATCTCCTCCCGACACTTCGATGAGGTACAAGGTGGAAGAGAAGAAGAAGAAATATGAGAAACTTCTGGACAACCACTGGTGTCAACAGTGATTAGACACAAAAGATAACGCTATGCTGGTCACATTCTGAGAGCAAACGAGCAGAAAATCACTGAACAGGCACTAAAATGGGAAAAAAAAGGGACTAAAGAGGTGAGGTAAGCTTTAGGCGCATCGGGTATATGAGAAGAGCGTCCCATATTTTTACAGACCAATCGGCACTAGATAGGTAATGTGGTCTGCATTACGTCGGCTGTCTTTACTTCCCAGGACAGCCATCTTTGTACCCATTTTAGGCTCGGTCAACCTGCGACGCCCCATACCATGATAAAAATCCACGCAGCCAGCAGTGGGTTTCGATTGCGGGACGTTAGATTACGAGTCGGACTCGCAACGCCTAAGCCCCGGACGCCGCAAGGAGGTGAGTACCCCCCCCCCCCCCACACACACACACAAAAACCCCAGTAAAACTAACGTTGATGAGAGAGACTACATTTGCTGGGCTGGATTCTATCTATGCTATTAACCTGACTGTACAGAATAGAATGGAACAGAGGAGTAGACAGCGTACCCTAGGTGGCATATAATGGCACAGCATTGGCACCTGTTGGTTAGGCGTTGCGAAACCGCTTCGCCGGGTTCGATCCCAGATGCAGACAATTTGCAGCAGACCGTCTTGCTTTAGTTTTGACAGTGGTACTGAGAGTTGACTCTTCAGCAGCAATGGCAAATTGCTGAATATAAATATTCTTAGAAAAACTATAACAGCTAAAAATTTATGGGGTTTGTTCCTGAACGTCCTGTAAAGGATACTCAGCTAACTTGAAAATTTTTGTTTGTTAAACAGCACATCAAGACAGAGAATGAAATGATCAACAGAGTTAATGTCATCAAACGCGACAGGCTGTGGGATATACGGAGGAAGGCACCCAAGCACTGATGGACTGAAAGGTTCAAAGGGCAGGGTGGATGATCTGTCGACTAACTAATGGAGGCAGGCATGATGATGACGACCCCCATCATCCTACGAGTGCTGACTGCTCTTTTAAACATAGGTCTGGCACCATATGCTTCGAGAAGCAATGGTCTCTCATACTTTATGTAGGATCTAGCAAGCTGCTGAAGTGCAGTGGCTAGCTTCCTCGCCTGCTTGCGTGCTGATCAACGATTTCACGGAGGTGGGTTCTCAAAACATTCTTCAGTCTTGTCTGTTGGCAGGCTACAGAAGACTCCAGGACCAAACAATGCACCTTCAACTGCAAAACTCAAGGGCAGGGTTTACCGCCTGGCAGACTGTGGCCATTTGACTCATGAGTCAGCTTAGGTGAATAGTACAGCTCTAGGGGGAACTACATTGACCTCTAACACGATCGACCCAATCTAAACTAGTGATATGTTGTTGGAAGCTTTCTGTTTTTTTTTTTTAGATGAAAGTGTTATATCACTAGATTCATCGAGGAACAGCAGATAAAATGTTTGGGCCATCTTTTTAGAATTCAGAAAGATCAAATACCATCGCAAGCGCTAAATCTCCAAATAATAGCTACAAGACTAAGAGGACGGCCGCGAATAATGGATCAACAACATTAAAGACACTCTACGCCTTCACAGCTTGACAATAGCCACTGGCAGCCAGCGAACACTGGCTCGCAAATTATTCCTACCCACGGTGCTTATGGCAGAAGGGGTTTATGATGATGATGATGATTATTATTAATTATTATTATACTGTGCTATGTGGAGCCATAAGAATCGTGAGCGTCTGTCGTAAACGGTTGCCTGTCCTTTCAATAAGTTATATGGTTCGAACCTGCAATTAGGTAGGATTTTTTTTAAAGTTGACCTGGCTTTTTATAATAGTCATTGACACACATGTCAACCCAGCCTAAAATAGATACCAGGAAAAGTGATGGGAAATAAATGCCACCGACATAAAGTTGACAACATCACAAATCTAATTCTGACCAGTCTATAGAATTATTAGTCTAGCAATAAATACCTAATGCGCAAACGTGTGCCCAAGGGTCCTTTATTCTACAACCAGTGGCTCTTAAATTTGTAGTACAATGACATCATCGTCGTCGTGCTTCAAAATAACTAAGTATTGCATCCCACAAGGGGATGACTTATAGGTGTATACCACGTCCGGCTGTATATTTATACCTAGAGTTGGCCGTGGGTGAATACAATGCACAACTGCATCCCTCGTGGGGATGACGAATTTTAGCCAAGAAGTAAGTGAATTTTAGCCCAACAGGACATCACACAAAGCGATAAACATCTGGTGACACAAAGTGCCACCATGCTGATGAGGTCCACCCATAGATGGGTCCCGGAAACCGCGTTCAACCGTCAGGCTATATTACGGCTCCTGGCAACAGCCAGGGTGGGGCTTCAAAATAAATAAAAACGGCATCCTACACAGTGACGACAGTAATATAACTGAGAAGGGAAATCCCGAACGGAAATTCCCGATACATTTATGACATATGGCGAAAACCACGGCCGACACTATTTATATATAAAACAGAAGGGCGTGGTGAAAACAAATTTCAAAGAATGTTCTGTTTTATTTAGAGCAGTCAAAATGTCGGGCATAGGACCACATCTTTTAAATATAAAAGAAAAGTTTGGTAAGTTTCGAACATGTTGTAATTACCAGTGGTGAGAGACCTAACTATCCCAGAGCGCAACTGCGTTAGTGGACGAGCCCACTGCTTTCGGTTATTTCCCTTTCAGACCTCTCATTAGAGATGTGCTTTGGTTTTTTCAAAGGGGAAGTTTACCACGAACACAGCAGTTGGTTCGGTTTTCTGCCACATTTAGTAATCACACAAATTGATTCTGTCTGGGTTTTTTTTTCACTTCCTGATATCTGTTTTCTGACGCACAAATATATAGATAGGCAGACGGTCAGATTGTTGAATAGATAGATAGATAGATAGATAGATAGATAGATAGATAGATAGATAGATAGATAGATAGATAGATAGATAGATAGATAGATAGATAGATAGATAGATAGATAGATAGATAGATAGATAGATAGATAGATAGATAGATAGATAGATAGATAGATAGATAGATAGATAGATAGATAGATAGATAGATAGATAGATAGATAGATAGATAGATAGATAGATAGATAGATAGATAGATAGATAGATAGATAGATAGATAGATAGATAGATAGATAGATAGATAGATAGATAGATAGATAGATAGATAGATAGATAGATAGATAGATAGATAGATAGATAGATAGATAGATAGATAGATAGATAGATAGATTTTTTTTTTTTACGTATCCAGAAACCATGAGTTGTAAACCCTTTGGCTCGGTACTATGGATATCGCAACCCTTCGGCATTGATTCCATTATAGGTACCGTTAATCTGGGAGAAATGTGGCTTTTCTGCCTACCCCCGGGAGTGAACCCGGACCACAAGGAGTTCGTCACCCGGCCGCCGCGAAAGTCAGGTTTAACCAACTTCGCTAGAGAGCCGGGCCTTAGATAGATAGATAGATAGATAGATAGACAGACAGACAGACAGACAGACAGACAGACAGACAGACAGACAGACAGACAGACAGACAGACAGACAGACAGACAGACAGACAGACAGACAGACAGACAGACAGACAGACAGACAGACAGACAGACAGACAGACAGACAGACAGACAGACAGACAGACAGACAGACAGACAGACAGACAGACAGACAGACAGACAGACAGACAGACAGACAGACAGACAGACAGACAGACAGACAGACAGACAGACAGACAGACAGACAGACAGACAGACAGACAGACAGACAGACAGACAGACAGACAGACAGACAGACAGACAGACAGACAGACAGACAGACAGACAGACAGACAGACAGACAGACAGACAGACAGACAGACAGACAGACAGATAGACAGACAGACAGATAGATAGACAGATAGATAGATAGATAGATAGATAGATAGATAGATAGATAGATAGATAGATAGATAGATAGATAGATAGATAGATAGATAGATAGATAGATAGATAGATAGATAGATAGATAGATAGATAGATAGATAGATAGATAGATAGATAGATAGATAGATAGATAGATAGATAGATAGATAGATAGACTAATGTTTCCACAAACAGCAAAACACATATTTACTCTTCCTGTTCGACAACACACAAGATAAAGGTTACCCTTCAGGCCCCTGGCACAGCACGTGTACAGTGCCAGTCGTAATTTTGATAGACGAAACGGCACTAGATGGTTGTTGTGGTCAACATCAGTTCGGCCGAGTTACTTCCAACGACACCTCCCATGTACCTACTATAAACTGGGCTGACCTGGGAGCCCAAGCTTCCAGTGTGATTTCGGGTGCGGGGTTTAGTGAGGTAAAAGCAAACTCGATATGGATCCGAAGTTAAGATTTTAGGTCCAGGGTGCAAGCTTCTGACCCGTGGGCACGAAGTCGTTTCTTTTTCTTCTTTCACTGAGGACTGTCAAGATATTTTATATTTTTACCATCTCCATTAAGTCTCTCGCAGATTGTCATGAACGCTCCACAATCTGCGATCCTCAACAAACATCAGTTCGTGTACTGACACCTCTCTATCCCATGACATAAAGATGTTAGGAATCTGTCCCTTTCTCTTTTTCCACAAATCTTTCCAGTGACTACAACACGTTCCAGTTTCCTTCATCTTATCCTCTGCTTCTTCTTACTGTAGATTTCGTGTGACCTTGGTGCTCATGCCTATCCACAACCTTCTGTCTCTTGTAACTCTGACACAGATGATCCTCCATGCCATGACATCAAACTGTCCAGCATCTTTTCTCTCGGTCTTCCTCTGCATCTCCTCCCCTCCAACTTTCCTACTGTTACGATGTACTTCAGTTTTCTCCTTCTCGCCAGATGACCAAAGAATGTAGATTGTCTCTTTCTGAGATGCACAGTCAGTTCTCTTCGTGACTCAGTTTCATTCAAGACGTCTTCATTACTCTTTTTATCTGCCCAGAGTATTCTCATCATTCCTATTATAAATATATGGATGGCTTGTCATATGATTATGGCGAGAGGAGAGCACTCACCTGATCCTTAATCGTGGTGATCGTATGAGATGGCGAAACATGTTTGCCAACAATTATTGGTAGTGCATATAAGGATGATAAAGTTGATATCCTGAAATCTTCTTCCTAGCGTTCACCAGCTGTACATTCTGGCGAAAACTTCTGGTTGTTCAACCATCTCTGGACTTGAGTCACGTTCCAAAGCCTAGGTGCTGCTCGCATATCCGTTTTACAGATCTGACCTATTTGTATGCAGACTGTTAGTTTTTTGCCTGTTAGACATATGCACTCCGACTTCAAAGGAAGTCCTCCAGTTAGTCAAACGTTTCAACATATTCTTGTTTTCCCAACAACTGGGTCCCTGAAACCACATGGGGAAAACTAAAAATGACCCTGTTCTATTTAGGCTAACATTTTATGCCGCTGTAGCGTAGTGCCTGGACGCTCGCCCTGCCAGCCTGAAGGTCTTGAGTTCGCTTCAGCATTGGTGGCAGGGATGATGTGGTGGGGGGGGGGGGGGAAGAGGGGTATCTAGAAATATTGACCTCAGTGAATAGGTCGATCTAGATTAAATCTAGTAACTGGAAATATCGTGGGAAGTAAAAGGACCAGTAAATTATAATATACAGAAAATGGCATATACTTTTGACAATTTGAGTGAAGTACATAATCTTTTTTTGTGTAATTAATTAATGTGTTTTTTCTTCCAATGAATGTTTATGCACGTTATTGCATTGTCATCCACACCGTCAGCCTATGTGCAAAATGTGAGCTAATTAGCGTGTCAGGAGTGAGTGGGTGATGTTTTTACCCCACAGGACCGCATGAGGGGCGAACAACACCCGGTGACACAAAGTGCCACCACTAGGATTAGAATCAAATAGGCACACGTGTTAGAAATACCGTTTAGCCGTCAGGTTATATTAGGGCCCTCGACGGCAGTCGGGGTGGGACTTTTAAATAACACAAAAATTGCTTTTGACAATAATATGGATTACAAGCTTATCAGGAATTCGTGTCGAAATAGAAAGCCGAGTATTGGCCAAACAAAAATGGGGGAGACCACTATCTGGTGGACACACGATGCCGAGAGAAAGGTTTTGGGAGACTAGTAAATTAGCAAGTTCTTTAAATGACTGACTGACTTTCTACCCCACCAGGACATCTCACAAGCGATAAACACCCGATGACACAAAGTGCCACCATGTGGAAGAGGATCACAGTGGAGAAGTCCCAGAAACCGCGTTCAGACAATTGGCCATATTGATGGCCTGCCTATATTGCGGCCCCTGGCAAAAGCCAGAGTGGGGCTTCAAATAACAAAAAATTACGTCCTAAAAAGGACTTACTTACTTTTACTTTTTCCTTCCACGTATGCCGCTAAGCGTTGTGGGGAGATGCAAGTTCCTGTCATAAGCAAGGCGGGCAGCATCTGATGTTCTGAGGCCATGCTTTTGGCAGGTTTCGGAGACCCCGTCAATCCACCGTTTTCTTGGTCTTCCTCTTGCCTTATATCCTGAGCTTCTTTGGTTGAAAATTTGTGATGTTATTTGATCATTTTTCATCCTGGTTAGATGTCCAAACCATTTCATTCTTTGATGTTCTATGTAGTCTAAACATGGCGTAGTTTTGACAGTGTTTCTGATGTCTATATTCTTTATCCTGTCTAGTCTGGTCTCGTCGTCCTTTATTTATCTCCTTTCTAATTTTCGTAGCAATAAAAAATCCACTGCCGGCTTGCTAGGCCAGTCGCAGTTTAAGGGAAAATCTGACCAGATGGACCCCATCCCATCTGGCGAGCCAGAGCCTCGTTCGCCTGTGGCCTCACGGCCACAGTTTCCCGGTCTGCACCACTGGGAGGAGAGGTTGACTTATGTGTACTGTGGGTCATCGGCAGGCTACTAATTTTCACTTTTCACCTCTCCTAAGAGAAGCTAGCCGACCCCAACCCTGCTGGATGCAGAGCCAGGCACAGTCCACACCTTGCAGACGTAAGGATGAAAAACCTTTTTCTTAAAATACTGACTGACTGACTTTCTACCCCACCAGGACATCACACAAGCGATAAACACCCGATGACACAAAGTGCCACCATGCGGATGAGGATCGCCGTGGAGAGGTCCCAGAAACCGCGTTCAGACATTTGGCCATATTTATGGCCTGCCTATATTGCGGCCCCTGGCAAAAGCCAGAGTAGGGTTTCAAATGACAAAAAATTTCGTCCTGAAAAGGACGAAACTGGAATAACTTTTTACAAGTGACTAATAAACAGTTTCTTAAAATAAACTGAACTGAACTGAATTTCTACCCCACCAGGACATCACACAAGCGATAAACATCCGATGACACAAAGTGCCACCATGTGAATGAGGATCGCCGTGGAGAGGTCCCAGAAACCGCGTTCAGACATTTGGCCATATTTATGGCCTGCCTATATTGCGGCCCCTGGCAAAAGCCAGAGTGGGGCTTCAAATAACAAAAAATTACGTCCTAAAAAGGACGGAACGATATCTATGATCTTAAAATAAACAGTACAGGTAAGTAATACAGAAAACTACACTCTAGGACGGCAGTTCTAAAACTGTGAGTCGTGACCCTCTTGTGGGTGGAACGACCTTTTCACGGGACCATCGAAAGACTCATATTCACTGAAGTTACGAATTGTAAGAATATGAGTCGCCACAACATGAGGAACTCTGTTAAAGGGTCTCCGCTTTTGGAAGATTGAGAGCTACTAATCTAGAATTATTGCCCTTACTAACTCTTTCGTCCTAGGGGAAGAAACCTAGGTTTATCCAATGTTTTTCCTTTCATCTGTGATTATTGCATTCTCTCCCTTGCAAAAGCTTACGATGAACAGCCATCAAAAGCATCAGGATGGAGAAACAAACCATAACTCGGTTTCGCTTTTCTGTGTTTTTAATTTCCCAAGTTATCGCCTGGTATTTTCTTACCTTTTCTTTCATGGTAAGCTTATTTCGATTTCTGGTGCACGCTGTTTACATAATCTGTCTGCATGTTACCTTGAGGTTATATATACACAGTTTCGTCCTTTTCAGGACGAAATTTTTTGTTATTTGAAGCCCCACCCTGGCTTTTGCCAGGGGCCGCAATATAGGCAGGCCATAAATATGGCCAATTGTCTGAACGCGGTTTCTGGGACCTCTCCACGGCGATCCTCATCCGCATGGTGGCACTTTGTGTCATCGGGTGTTTATCGCTTGTGTGATGTCCTGGTGGGGTAGAAAGTCAGTCAGTCAGTTACCTTGAGGCTAACTATAAGTAGTCAGGAAAACAATAATCAAAAGCATTCGTGGATATAATCAGTTTCAACGCATGGCTGTGAATCCTGAATAATTACTTAACAAGCCACAACCTTTCTCTAGGCCTCAGAGATGTGGTTTCACGGTTTAAAAATGTTAGTTGCATATCATTTACAAAACACTAATACGGCAGTAAACACAACACAAACAGGTATGATGTCCTATTGAGCTATACAGGGCAATGCTTAAAATTCACTAGACAGTCAACTTGGGTTTGAATAGAGGTTAGAGGTCGAAGACAACTTGTTACAAACCCCAGGGACACACTCATCATTGTTGGGCCATGTTGCGAAGAAAAAGGAATCTGGTGTGACAACTGGGAAGATTTGTGGAAAGGGAGATAAAGAAAGATTCTTGACATCATTTTGTCGGGTCATAGAATTGTGTTTATACAAACTATAGTGGAAACTGAAAGAATACTTGGTTATGCACATGATATTGATACTGTAAAAAAAAAAAAAAAAAGAACTATAGACTGTTAAAAAAGGGACTCTGCGTCCATATTCCTACTCCCATCCACTCCTGCACAGCACCACACTTTCTATAACTGTTTTCTTCCCTGATCTTGCTATGGTAAAAAATGTCAGTTTCCGAGACAAGATGTCGTTTACAAGCTAATTTTCCTCTATGTCCAGATATTTTAGAATGTCACTTATTTATTTTCTTTTTGGCCCACGGTATTTCAAGAATCTTTAGCATTTAAGCTAAAAATTGACACAGGCCTCGATTTTTTTCTAGAAATATTGCTAGGTACGACTCACATCCGTATATTGATACATGGATCAAGCGTGCTCTCAAAATATTTATTTTGACATTGATTTGCCTGCTGATGCATAGTCATAGTCGTTTTATTCCAATTTCATCTTCGCATTGCTACGGCCATGATTCTTTAAACAAAATACACAAGATAAAAGGATGCAAATGGACATGACTACCAAAGCCACGGGGCATGGAATACGTGACGAAGAAAGTTGTGAAAGAGCGAAGAGAAAGGTTGGGAAACAACTCTAAAAGATGCAATTTTGAATAGGTCTTTTGAGAGAAAGAGTCAGCATATAACTAACACAGAATTACACAGAATAGTAACAAATAAAGTGGTTGATCATTTATAGAGATTGTTAAGTAATACAATATCATGCAAGGAGTCCACTGAAAGACGGGAAGGAAGTACAGCCTGAGCAAGACTAAAGAATTTCGGCGGAGAGATTTAAAAAAAAAAAAATCACTAGCAGTCTTCTTCTTCATCTTCAGCGATCAATGTTTGTTTTGAATATATTCCTGTAGGAGTTTTAAACAGGCCTGCGCGCGTAAGGTCTTCATCGGTGCCCCCCAATTTCTTGTGGGGTCTTTCTTTGGGGTCCAATTTCTTCTCTCTGAATAATCGTTCAAGACCTCTATGGAGTTTACTTTGGATAACCACAACTATATGCCCATTTGATATATGTCTACACTGTGTTTACAGTTCACGGTTCTGAGTCTGACAAATTATAATCTAGGTGTTGCAACAAGCCTAGTTCTATTGTCTTACTCTGGTCGGTAATTTTTAATATCTCCTCTCAAGTTTGACTTGGTGTTTTGCTTTAGTTTTGTCTTTGCCTCTATGAAGCTCCTAGGCTGGTGGAACTGCTCTAGGTTCCCTGTAACCTTTGCAAGCGTGTCTATCTTTTTATACACTGGGATACAACGATGGACATCACCAGTAAAGTCTTTGGTCAAGGCTGTCAGAAGAGCGAAACAAAAACTGTTTCTCTCCATTCACCTAAAGAGGTTGTAAAAATATGGAGACAGAAGAAAAAGAAGAAGAAGAAGAAGAAGAAGAAGAAGAAGAAGAAGAAGAAGAAAAAGAAGAAAAAGAAGAAGAAGAAGAAGAAGAAGAAGAAGAAGAAGAAGAAGAAGAAGAAGAAGAAGAAGAAGAAGAAGAAGAAGAAGAAGAAGAAGAAAAAGAAGAAGATAAAGAAGAAGAAGAAGAAGAAGAAGAAGAAGAAGAAGAAGAAGAAGAAGAAGAAGAAGAAGAAGAAGAAGAAGAAGAAGAAAAGAAGAAGAAGAAGAAGAAGAAGAAGAAAAAGAAAATGAGGAAGAAAAAGAGGAAGTAAAAGAAAAAGAAAAAGCAAATGTTGCCATAATTTGAAATGCTTTAGATTTATCTCTAATTTATTGTTAAAGACTATTAAAAAGTTAGCCTGGACACTTCACAGAGCTGGCTTCATATTCACCTATCTGTGTGTGACTTGAGTTCAAGTAATTTCTGTTGACGTTAGTTGTGCCCTAATATTACATTAAGACAACGGCCAAAGATAACATGGTGCACTCAACGTGAGAATGTGCCTGCCTGCTCTGACAAGTAGCGATAAGTGGAACGTACGCTATTCATGATGGTGGATTTCAGAACGTGATCGACGTGACCTGACGATGTTTTCAAGCGTCATGCTTCCCCAGCTGTTATCTGTTCTGTATATGAATTCCTATTCTCTTTATTTTCTTTCTGCGTTCACATGTTGAGAGCAGTTGGCACATTGTGTTGTTGTTTAGGATATTTTAATTATTAATCAAGGAGGCAGCGTGGTCTTTAGGTATGGTGTCCGCCTTGAGTGCTGAAGGTTCCGGGTTGAATCACGTACACTTGGACTTCTAGTAATTACCCCTTATCTCTCGGTAGTGAGATGAGACGCCCATGTACATTGTTGCGTACGTTAAAAAAACCCCCTAAAAATCTAACCAAAGTATTTCAGGATCCTCGACGGTGCTACAGAGCCCGAGCACTGTGCTGAGCTTCTTCAGACTCAGACTTGAGTTAGAAGAAGAACGGAGCACTTATGTTTTATTACCCGTGTTGATCTGTTTTTCTAACCTTCAGACTTCAATATCAATCAGCAGATGATTTACAGGACGTTGCTCTCGCCTCAGCACACTTGAAAGTCTCTCTTTCTGTAGTTAATTCTCCCTATGTGTTTTCATAGTCAGTGCATCTTCAGTATCCTGCATCGACTTTCACTGAGGTCTGCTTCTGCCTCGCTTTACGGAGACTATACCCTCCTCCAACGTTGCACTCTCTAAGCAACAATTGACGTTTAGCATTGCAAAAAATAACTTAATTTCAGGACATGATGAACAAATGCCTCCATATTCAGACGATGCAGGATACCTTTGTTCTTCTTCTTGGTCCATGATATTCTAAGAATTTTCTTTAGCATTTCATTTCATAAGCTCCGTGTTTTTCCATCTGAATAACAGTCCATGGCTCGCTTCCATAAATCATTCATGTGAACTGGCTTGAAGGTGCTGTGCTGTAGGTTCTACAAGCTGTTTAGTCTCTGCATTGCTAAAGCGAGTCTTTTCCTGACAGTCTTTTCTTCAGGCCATACCCGCGTGGTGGGTAATGAACAGGCAGACAGATTGGCCGGATCTGCACCACTGGTTAGTGATTTAATACATGAGAAGGCAGATGTGGTCAAGGCCCTTTGGGAACAAGCAACGGAATCAGTAGAGAAAAAATATTATTATGGGCTGGAGAGAATAAGGCACCTGGGTGTAATCAGAAGGTCTGGCCGGCTCACTACACTCAGAGAAAAGGCAAGACGGACATTTAACCAGATTGTGACCGGTACTTTTGGTATTTGAACTTTGCGCTGGCTGCTGAAGATGAGGACGGAGCATGCATGTGATTGCCCCGAGTGCTGTGATGTCAATTCTTGAATCAACTCAACTTAACTCTTTTCCTGATATTTTTTTATGCAGTCGCCATTTTTGTCATTACTGGGCCCACAGATTCAAAATCTGTGACATGTTCGATATTTACAACAGTTAAGCCTTAAGTAGTCACCTTTTACGACATGCTTGTTGTATGGCAGTGCATTTTCTTCCTCAAATCAAAAACGGGGCTTCTGGATACCACAAGGAGTTGTGTAATGCTAGAATCGTATGTACCATAAACTGCAGATTGTACAACAGGGTTGTAACAAATCAAAGGCGCCATTAGTATTTAAAAAAAAAATAAAGATGATGGATCTATTTAATCTTCTTACCGTGTGAAAAATTGTCTTTGGCCACATTGGAGAACATCGTGACAACTGGAAAGATCTGTGGAGAAAGGGGTAGAGGCAGACCAAGAGAGATGATGCTGAAAATGCTAAAACGATGACATGGAGGGATATAATCAAGAGAGCTGTTCCAGGCAACCAGGGATCGTGATCTGTGGAGACGCATTAGCGCCTATGCCAGTTGGCAGGGCACATGATGGTGATGATGACCGTGTGAAATGGAGCTTCGATAGTCCACACAGGAATGTGTAAAGATAAAACTCACAGGTTACATAACTGCAAATAGTTGTACAGTGTTGTAATAATTCACAAGGTTTTGTATAAACTCAATTAATTTACTAGATTTCGTAAATCATTCCCGCCATGCATTTGTTGTTTGAGGTTTTACTGGACAATTTTGCGTTCAATAGTTACGTCCCATTGTTTGCTGACCAGAGGACGTTTGTGCTGCTGTCAAAATAAACACAAATAGGTCTGCTGTCAAACCGGCCGCAGCTGAACTGAACCTAATATGTTTTAGTTCTGATACTGTGTTCATAACACGTAAACCACAGACTCAAATATACTAGGTAACTGTCAAACTAATGGAGGAACATGCAGACTGTTGATGTTGTAGATCAACAGAAGATCAGACTACATTAATGAGATTGCCAAATTGAAAATGCATCCGGTGAAGCAACACCCTGTTACAATCTACGTGTATATGGCAAATAACTTCGACAAGTGTGGGAAGCTAGGCATAATCACAAGCTACTTGAAAGTGGGATATACCATCACACAATGAATCTTAAAGCACTTCTAAGATCAAGCTGCAAGAGTCAAGCTTCAAGGTTCGGGAAGTAGATAAATCAAAATGCAACATGCAGTCCAACAAGGCGGAATTCTGTCCCCAGCTATTTTCTCGTTTACATTAATGACAAAAATGTACCCTCTTTAATGATGTTCAAGCTGTCATGTATGCCGATGGAATGTCGCTACTTGGCTCAGAGGAATATATTGGCACAGCCCAGACAAGGCTTCCAAAATGCCTCGGGAATCTACAAAAGTAGTCAAGTAGATGGCACATGCCTGTAAATGGGACCAAAGCCGCACAAACATTATGTTCAGTCTGTCCACCAAACCCGAGAAAGCTTTACTCACTTGCAGAACTCGGGCTCAGGAGTAAAATTTGACTCGAAACTCAAATTGGTAAAACAAAATAGAAAAGAATCAGAGCAAGGGACTAAGAAGAACTCAGCTGATCAGGAAATTAAATGAACAGACTGGGAAAGAGGGGGTGGTTTAAAAAAAGGGAAGGGGGTGTAATACCACCGTGTCCTCAAGTGAACATATACAGGCTATGTGGGGCCAGCACTTGAATATAGGATTGCTGCTTGGGGCACAGTCTTGAAATAAAATTTCCAAGTCTCACATTTTCATAATCACGCCGTCTGCTTTATGACAGGGGCTATGCGCTCTACGCCTACATTAGACATGAAAACCCACAGTGGTCTCTATGCTCTGGAAGACAGGAGAGACACGAAGATCCTTGCACAGCTTTTCAGATACCACCACTGGTGGGCAGTGCTAGATAAAGCTTCACCTGGCAGGGGCCGGTATCTGTGGACACCTGACGGATGCCCACAACTGGCCGACGATAACATCTTCCAGACACTCAGATATAGGCTCCACATTTGACGCCCGAGGCGGGCAGGGTGAGAAGAATGCCCGTTACAGTAAGATAACAGCGACGATAAGGTGAAAAATTAGTGTGGCTTTGTCGAAAAGGCGCGTGTGGCCCAAGTCAACCAACAGAAAGGGGGAGGGGGATGTTGGGGGGAGGGGGAAATAGACTCACCTGTCCTCTGCCCCTTAACACACTTGTTGTAGAAGGCGACTAATTAGGGAGATCATCATCATGTGCCCTGCCAACTGACGTAGGCGCTCATGCGTCTAAACAGATCACGATTCCTGGCTGACTGGAACAGCTCTCTTGATGATATCCCTCCATGCCATCGTTTTAGCCCATCCAGCATCATTTCTCTTGGTCTGCCTCTACCCCTTTTCCATTGATCTTTCCAGCTGTCACGATGTTCTTCAATGTCTCTTTTCTCATTATGTGGCCAAAGAACAGTGTTTATCTTTTTCTTATTGTTGTATATAGAAATTTACTTCCATAAGCCTCTTTCAAGCAATCGTTGCTACTTACTTTAGCCGTTCAAGGTATTCGTAACATTCGTCTCAGAAACCACATCTCTGTTGCTTCCAAAATTTTCTTAATTTGTTCAGTGACATTCCAAGATTCGCTGCCACACAGCAGAACAGGTTCTATGTAACATTTTAGAGCCCTCTTTCTGACATTAAATGATAGCGATTTATTGCATAAGATAGTTTTCATTTTCTGAAATGCAGCTTTCGCTTGACCTATTCTGCTTTTAATTTCTGTCACACATTTTCCATCTGATGATATGATTGTTCCTAGATATTTAAATTTATTGACTTGGTTAAGTCTTTTTCCTTCAACAGAGACATCACAACGTGGAATTATCTTCTTCTTTGATATAATGATTACTTACTTTTTCCTAATATTCACCTCCGTAACCTGGATCTACACACCGGGTCATGCGGGCGTGAAGGGAAATGAGCGAGCAGACCAACTGGCAAGCACTGCACTAATAATTGCGGGGAAAAGTATGGACAGAGCAGATATAGTCAACACTGTACGAACTGGGCTAGTGGAGAATGAGGAATCCCTGACACTAACACGATTGCGTGACATAGGAGTTAAGCATGGTGATGCACGTCTTCGAGGCCGAGAAAGGAGACAATATAACCAGCTTCTCACGGGGACAGTTAGTAGAAGTACTTTGGAGTGGCTGCTGCTTCGGAGAACTGAGCACGCATGGGTATGCCCAATGTGCAGTGACATTAATTGTGATAACAAAACATAAAATAATATCTTAGTAGGGAGTCGGCAGTACGAAACCCAAGTTCAAGGTGTCTCCTTCGTGCCAAAGAACTGCATGGCTGTTGGGTAAACAGTCGTTAACGATGGCAGGCAGGTCGTTGTAGGGGCGACGCCTGCTGGTGGATGTAATGTCCTAAGTCCCTTCCCCAGCTAATAATGAGGGTACTGCTGGGGTGACCGTTTATTAACCCTCATATAATTCTTCCGGTCAAAATGGACGCTAGGCACGGCCACCTTTTTTTTTAAAAGCCGTGGCAAATATTTTTTGTTTGTTTGCCAGATGGTGGCCGTTGCATTTTTGCTCCATTTGTAGACTGGAAGGATGTAGTTTTGTCGCCCAGCTTCTGAGATGAGTGCATGGCGTGACACTGTGAGCTGCGTTTGTTTTTCGTTGGCACAGGAGCGGAGCATCTGTGGGGTGACCCGATTGCTATGAAGCTGAAACTAGGATTACCAGATTACCAGATTAATATTCAATGAAAGTCCTTTCTTAGAAGTGCTTCCATCAAAATTGGAGAGCATCTGCCTACGAGGCAAAGAATCAACAATCTCAATACCGATAAACCATATCTGTAAATCAGATATACACGCATATTTCAGATTCTGCAACCACAGAAAATCCAGTTATATATTTTGCGGCCGCCATCTTTACCGACCATTAATCGGAGGATAGCCGCAATTGTAATTACGACGTTTTTGTTTCCTGTGTGTAAAATAGCACCTTTCAAACTCCTGTTAGAGATGTCAATGAAAAGTCGCCACTCATTTAGTGTATATTCTTCTTCTTCTTTCGTTCGCCTGAAATAAGTTGTCTATATCAGTTGTCTCCTGTATACATTACAGTGTTGTTGTTAATTCATTCAGTGGTCCATAGAGTTTACGTTCCACTGTTGTTCTTTCTGGCCAAGGTTTGCCTTAATGTGTCAAATTCGGTGCAGTCCTGGAGTACATGCTCTGCTGTCTGGGGCACCTTTCCACAGGTGCACATGGCTGATACGCCTATCTAGTGTATAACTTACATCATTTCGTTTACGACCTATTACATTAGTTCAAAAAAAGCTTTCGACAGAGTGCAGCATGAACAACTAATTGCAGCTCTTCAAAACATAGGACTAGTTGGAAAGGATATCAGACTTATTAGAAACTTATACTGGTAACAAGAAGCAACAGTAAGATATGACAACATCTGCTCACCCCAGATAGAGATCAAGAGAGGAGTAAGACACAAGGATGTGTGCTGTCGCCTAGCCTTTTCAACTTATGTACTCAAACCATTTTTAAAGAAATTGTAGAATTACCAGGACTGCACATCAATGGTAGAATAATAAACAATCTGAGATATGCGGACGACGCATTGTTGCTAGCAGGGAGTGAGCAGGAGTTGCAAGACCTAGTGGAGCAAGTAAACAGAAGGAGTGCAGAATTTGGATTAGATATAAATTTGAAAAAGAGAAAAACCATGATATTTAGCAAAGAAAATAATCAGCTAACAATAAATATCACAGTGAACGGGGTGAAATTGGAACAAGTTAAAAATTTCTTATATCTTGGACAAGTAATAACATGTGACGGCAGAAGTGAAACAGAAGTCAAGAAAAGAATAGGGATGGCCAAAAACATTTTCAACAGCATGCAAAAGTTACTGACATCAAGAGAAATAAGCAATACATTAAAAATGAGAATTGTCAAATGTTATGTATTCTCAACCTTACTGTATGGCACAGACATGGACAATGAACAAACAACTGGAGAATCGTATCAATTCTTTGGAGATGTGGATATACAGAAGATTAATTCGTATTTCATGGAAACAAAAGCTATCAAATACAGAGGTACTGAGGAAATTGGGAATGAAAAGAGAGTTGCTAGGTAAAATAAAAAAGAGACAATGGAAATATTTTGGCCACATTAAAAGACATAACAGTATTGTAAAGATCATCCTAGAGGGAAAGGTTCAAGGTAGGCGTGCAAAAGGCAGACAGCGTTACAAGTGGGAGGATAACATCAAGAGATGGACGAACAGCAGTATGAGTGAGTGTACATCAAGGGCAAGAGACAGGGCTTGTTGGAGATCCATTGCAGCCAACCTTCATTGTGGAGACGGCACCTGATTGATTGATTGACATTAGTTCAAAACAAAATATCGTTTTCTTTACAAAAGAAAGAAAGAAAACCTTGCTTACTGCTGCGATAACATGTAACCTTTGATTCAGCAGTCAGTTAATTCTGTTTCTTTAAATCGCTTAGTCAAAAGTTCTAAAGATTCCTAGGAGAGATATAGATCTCAGATTACACTATTCAGGTCATGCAGGTCTAAACTTTGGGCAGCTGAAAAATCATCTTCTAAATCCCTACCACTGTCATTTATCGTTCCACATGCAATCGCCGTCTTATCTACTAGCAGGGAATGTGGAATCTGACTGAAAGTTGGAATTGTTATGTCATCTCTGTGTGTAACAGGTCGTCTAGTACATAGGTTCTCAAACTGGGTGCCAGGATACCCTGGGGTGCCGCGAAAGTATGCATGGGGTGCTACGGCAATAATCATCGAAAGGTCGGGTAGAAATTCTTAAATTTTTAAAGAAAGCATGCTAATACTTAAAAGTTACCATTTAAGATCTTCTCTCGTCACTATTGTAAAGAGTTTAATATTTGTTTTACACTCAGATGTGTTTCGTACTGCATATGTGTCACTCGCAGCGTGCTAACAACTGGTCTTGTATTTATCTCGCGGCGGACCGATCCTTTTTTTCTGAATTCGTTAAGGTGCAGTCGATAAGTAAAGTTGTGGATAAATTATATATACAATTTTAAGGTGGAAAATCTTGTCTGTATAATGGTCACTGTTAGCCTGATCAAGTATGCACTTATTTATAGGAAATGTGTTCTTTCAGTGCCGTGTGTGTGTGTGTGTGTGTGTGTGTGTGTATGTGTATGTGTGTGTGTGTGTGAGATCATGCAATTTGTCATTCCAAATCAGATTTGAAGATATTGCTAGCGAGAATATAAAGGTTCGTGAAGGCGGAACGAATGAAGAATGAAAGGCGAATTTGGTTGCATTCGTTCGCGTCATCGCATTAAAGACAAATGAGCAGTAAATTTGAACTGTTTTCTTTTTCCCCCCAAGTATTCAACCCGATTTAAGTGTAGATGTGTCGCTAAATTATTATTTTTTTTAGCCTATCAAGGGTGCCGCGGCGAAAAAAGTTTGAGAACCCCTGGTCTGGTAGAATGTAAATCTGAATATTTCCATTTGTATGTGTGATGTTTCCAAGAATTCTCTTAGTATTGACAACACAGAAACAAGGTCATAGTGTGGTTCTCTCTGCAAAGTCCGACTTTTCGACTCTACCCTATGAATCAGTTACACTCGTATATTCACTAAACAAGAATTATTCGGTAATATTTATTTACATACTTCCTGGATATTTACATTCTTCAACTTGCTTTAGACAAGTACCATTCAACCCGATAAGCAGCGGACTAGAAAAGGTTTAATATTTAGAATAACATTCGGTATTTCAAAGGACGAGAGATTGATTGGGAAATAGAAAAAAAGGTACCAATGAACCAGTGTACTTATATACCAACTGACACCGTTATTAAGACATCCAAACATAAGTATGAGGGTCAAGAAACAGATCATAAACAGCATAACCATACTAACACTGTGCTACCTGTGTTAGACTTGGACATTATCATAGACTGACCTACGTAAAATTAACATCTGTGAAATGAGATGCATGAGAAAACCCACCAACTTAATCCAAGACAAAGTAAGAAATTATATTATCAGACAGACTGTGGGGACAACACCATGCAGCAATTTCATCGAAAAACAGAAGATGAAATGGTTTGGTCATCAAGTAAGAAGGCGGCCAGAACAACTACCAGCGCAGGCGCTACACATGAAGAGATCCAAAGTGAAATCAAGGGGCCACTATAGGAAAAAATGGATTGTTGACATTAAAGAGCTCATATAAAGACACGAAATGACAATAGCCATTGATGCTCATCAAGCAATCGTTCACAAACTGTTCCTCCTCACAGCGCTTAATTAACGACAGTAATGCTGTGAATCCTGGCTGTGAATCCTAGACAATCGGTAGGCAGGCCAAACAATTTATTGAGGCCTCAGAAATGTGGTTTTGCAGAAGAATGATTAGAATACCTTGGACAGCCAAAAAGAGCAACCAAGAGGTTTTAAAAGAGGCGGAAGCCAGAAGACAACTTATCACAGACATCAGAAGGAGACAGTCATCATTTTTCGGCCATGTTATGAGAAGAGGGAAAATAGAACATGTTGTGACCACTGGAAAGATCTGTGGAAGGAAGGATAGAGGAAGACAACGAGAAAAGATTCTTGACAGTCTTGTTGCATGGCATGGAGGTGTGTCGGCACAGGAACTGATACATGCTGCAGGAGATCGTAGATTATGGAGAGACATGATCGCCCACGCCAGTCGGCAAGGCACCTGATGATGATGATGGGCGCTGATAATGATGATAATACATTTTCCCCCACAAGTTCACTGATGCAGGCATTTAACACATGTTTTGCCTTAAACTTGAGGAGTTCAAGACTAAATGTGTTTCTTTCAGAGCTTCATACAGAAAATACTATAATAATAATAATTTAATATACAATGCCTGTATGTAAAAAAAACTAGACCTGCTGCAGACAAATAAACTAAATGTGACATTTGGATCTAGCGGGGCTAATGTGTGCAATATCAGGCATAAAATGTTTGGCACCAAATATATTCTTCTGTAATCAGTAAGCTACGGGAACAATCAAGATCATTAATAATCAGCAAGCGCCAAGACTGTCTACATCCTTACAATGGCATCTGCTGAAAGAGACAAACCACGTACATAATAACTTATTTGTATGCGCCCCCGTCTTTGTCATCAGGGCACAGCCAGGTTATATATGAAGTATCTGTGAAGGGTGCCCTTATTATAACTTCCTAAAACTTTTAAATGGACATCTTGGATTTAGAAGTGGCATTTCCCTGTACGGGCTCTAAGTATGGGGAGAGGGCGGGTGTGCTACACTGACACATGGCAAGCATGTCGTAAAAGGCGACTAATTGGAAAATTGCAAAAAATCTAATGTGTTGAGCCAAAAGACGCAAATATCACAGCCTCGCTTAGCAAATGCAGAAGCAGCGGCATTCAGGTTGCGACATTAAGAGTCGCAGGAGTGTTGAGCCTTCAGGTAGCAAGGAAAAAAAGCAATTCATTCATTCAGTCAGCAAATATAACTGTGTACGAGAGTGCAACAATGTTGACTTAAGCTATTCAAAAAGGAAAGCAAACGACCGTACCGCGATACCCCTGCTTGAAGAAAGAGTAGGAGAATGCATGCACCTAATTGTTTAGATTGTGCAACCCACAACTGAATTAACAACGTTACGCAACAGAGCGGCTGTTCAGCACCCCAGAGCTCAGCTGAGCATACCCGTCCTACTCCAGAGACAAAGGCAGTCAACGATTCCGTCAGCGCAGGTGCATCTCCGACCTTTCGACTCTACCCTAACTCGGGAATCATTTACACAAGTAAAGTCACTAAACAGAATTTTTGGGTAATATTTAATGTCTTGCACTGACTTGTCTAAAAATAGTCGGGATAAAAATCACCAATCCCGACCAGGTAACGTTACCAGCAGCGGATCAACAAAAACACAACCTACACTGAGTTTGACCTGCATTGCGGCTGAAAGGTCGGGTGTGCACAAGTCCTATCGCACAGGTAAATCTAGGTGAAAGGTCGCCAGCAGAGAAACAAACAGAACGCTGAAAGGAAGAAGAGGGACGGGAAAATGTGTGTTTGGAAAAGTTATCAACTAGAGAGGAGGAGGAGGAGGAGGAGGAGAGAGAGAGAGCAAAGAGAGAGATGGAGAAGGGGGAAGGCAAGAGATAGAGATACACAGAGAGAGAGAGAGAGAGAGAGAGAGACAGAGAGAGACAGAGAGAGAGAGAGAGAGGTGTAAGACGTTGGGTGGAGTGTGTGTAGAGGCTTACCAGATTTTAAGGCTGGTCTTTGATAAGACTGGAAGAGACAGCTGTTCTTTTTAGAGTACGACCAAAGCAGGCTGATCGGGTAGGATTAGAAGCATGAAACAATAGACGCGGCAAGATCAGGCGATGGCAGATTTTCTCTACTGATTGTCACTTGGGATTTCTTGACGTCGGTCAGTGGCTATCACTAGCTGAAGTTTTCCCCAGTTAATCGCGGCTTTACTGCCTGTATCTACCACTTTTTGAGGCTTAGGCAGGGTGTCTCTGAACTTAAGAATGCAGGGCCGCACTGCTAGTGTTGTCGCCACGGACTGTGCATGCTAGGATTTAAATTTTGCCTCTGACAGAAACAAAAAATCCATAATCGAGAGGATTTGAACCTTGGTCACCAGTTG
The DNA here is from genome assembly GCA_905116865.2 of Candidula unifasciata. Lineage (NCBI taxonomy): Eukaryota > Metazoa > Mollusca > Gastropoda > Stylommatophora > Geomitridae > Candidula > Candidula unifasciata. The sequence continues at coordinate 116,215 of CAJHNH020001730.1, forward strand.
GAGAGCCCAGTCTTTTATTACTTCGACCAGCCGCTTCTTTGTTTCTCCACTGAAACGTACTTCAGTCTAAAAAAATGTTTGAAGGTAAGAGGTTCTCCTTCATTGCACCTGGTTTCATCACATATTAATCTCTCTCTCTCTCTCTCTCTCTCTCTCTCTCTCTCTCTCTCTCTCTCTCTTCATATAGAAGATATTCGTCTGCTAACAGTGTCATTCAAGGCAAGACACTCCACAATTATATCGACGACCCAGAACTGAACTCCCAAAAACAGAGCACATGTGAACTACATGACGAGGCCAAAATCAAATTGTTATCTTCGTCTTCTTCATCTATTTACCAGTGCTATTCTCCCTCCCCTACCTGAGATAGGTCTCTATGCATGCAATGAGGCGACCTGTATCCTCCAAGAAACCACGCCGTTTGGTCTCCACCGGAACGCTAACCGAACAGACTAAGGATCCCCCTTCTCGATGCATAGTTCAGGTGCCAACAGCCTGTGATGCCCGTCCACAAAAGGAAAATTCCAAGCCCAAGATGTCCTGATAGACGAGAGTACTAACCAGTAGACATTTCAGGCAGCAGAGGTTGCACAGGCAGAGAAACGGAGGCAGACTAGAAAGGATTGTACTGCTAATCCCACACTTACTGTAGCTTCCGTCTGTTGTCCGCATTGCTTAAGAACTTTCCTGGCTCATATTGGACTAATCAGCCACCTTCGTACTCATAATCATTGATCATTAATACGTTGGATGCAAACTAGTCTTCATCACTTGTGATGGACGAACAACAGACGTTCCTGGAGAAACCATTTTTCGTGTGCTGACCTAATCTAAGTAGGTACATGACGACTGTGACTAGTTATGATCAACCAAATCAACCCGCCAACCAACCAACCAACAAGCCAGCCAACAACCACGCATCCATTAGGCCAATCTCACACACACACGCCAACCATCCGCTTAGCTAGCCAACAAACAAACGAACAAACCAACTACACATCAGCCCAACCAACCAATCACCTAGTCAAACCCAGTCGCACGAATAAAACATGATGATCTGAAGAAAATAGGGCAACTGGCAGTGACCAGGGGAATTTTGCCGACGACACTCAAGACTCAGGGAAAAGGCAGGGCGGACATCAAATCATGTTGCTATACTATCGGAACTGGAAATCTGTGTTGGCTGCTGAAGTTTGGGGACACGAAAGCTTATGGGAATGTTCCGAATCATATGATGACGGTTCTTCATTCAGCTGAACTTACACAGTCAACGACCAGGCCAGCATGACCCTCAGGAAAAAGAAACACGGAGACAGCCATGCTCTGTGCAGAGTGGCAAGCATGGCTTCAGAGGTCCCGAATAGTTAGCGTCCTTTGGACATACTGGAGGTTATACTGGAGTTTTGGGAAACCAGCACGCACATAGAATGGCCGGTTCTGCACCGCTTGGTGGTGAATTAATGCATGACAAGCTAGATGTCGTGAGGACCCCTTGGGAGCGAGTGAACAGTGCGGAGGCACAAATAGATCATTACGGTCTGAGGAGAATTGCGTTGTGGGTATTTACGAGGGTCTGGTCGATACTCAACACTCAAGAGAAGGGCTAGATAGATTTACAATCAGACAGTTACTGGTATTATCGTAACTGGAAATCTTCGCTTGCTGCTGAAGAGGGGGCCGGAGCGCTTATGAAGTACCCCGAATGCTATGATGTCGATTCCTAATTCAACATCCAACATAATGACGCTTAGAGCAAACAAAACTGTTAGGGAACAGCCTCACGAGTGCATATCAACGCATTTTCTATACCACTCGCTTTACTCTAATGATCTTAACAAAATCACGAATTCCAACCCCCCTCCTCCCCCCATCAATTTTCACATTTGTTTGCAAACTGGCATACGCCTATGTACTATTGCCATAGCTGACGGTTGCAGCGTAAATTCCAGGCATCAAGTCAAGGTGTATGTAGCTCGGCAGCGGAAGGCTAGAATGAGCAGAAAGGTGTAGAAAACAAGGAAAACAAGGTGCATGCACACACAAGCTAAACACACGCACACACACTCACTCACACGTGAGCGCATTTAGAAGATGTAGAAATTCCATGTGTATGTTTCTCCTCACTGGCATGTTCTCAAGGTTGTTCCATGCATGGAGCTCGCTGGCACTTACAACTCACGTCATAGAACTGTACGCAGGTCGAATTCTCAGCACGTACATTTTTATGTATTTTTGCTTTCTCTCTCTATCACTGTCTCTCTCTCTCTCTCTCTCTCTCTCTCTTTGTGTGCGTGTGTGTGTGTGTGTGTGTGCGTGTGTGTCTATCTCTTCATCCCTCGTATCTCTCCCTCTCTCTCTCTATCTTTCTTTCTCTTGATCGTCCTTCCATTAACTCATTTCCCTTCTCTATCTCTGTCCTATCTATTTGATCATCTATGCCTGCTGTCTGTTTGTTAATCTATTTCTCTATTTGGCTTGCTTTCTCGTCCCTTCTCCAGTTCCCTATTTCGCAGTTTATGTCTGTAATTATGCGTCTTTTAGCCTGCTTGCATGCCTGTCTGTCTATCTGTGTGATCTCCTTCTCTCATTTATGCTTTAATTCACTGACTGCCTGACATTTTTTTTCAAAAATCACCTTGGCTCCCAGGTCGGCCCAGCCTTGAGTGGGTACCAGTTGCACTCTTGGGAAGTAAAGGTGACGGGCGTGATGCTAACCACATCACCTATCTTGTGAAGATTGGTCTATAAAATATAGGTCTAGCCCTATTTGCCCTATAGGCCAAAAGGCATGGGAAAGGGTCCTTTACTTACTTTTTTACTCACTGACCGCCGAATCAGATCTACGGCAACTAGAAACAGGTATCGTAAACTAAGTGAATCCTGTCTAGAGTGTATGTGTGTGTGTGTATGTGCAGAAGTGTGTGAATATGAGGGTGTATGTTTGAGGTAATGCACGTTATTTCTGCCGTCAGGTTTCATTTACATGTTGTTTACATTGTATCTGCTCCCTGCAGCAACAATGGCAGTACTCTTTTCTTTCTATCCTGGCTACATGTCAGGTAATTGTACCTGTTCATTGCTGCTATAGATTCCTTCTCCCCCATCTCTCTCTTTCGCTCTCCCGCTCGCTCTTTACCTCCTTTGTTCTTTTCATTTCCATCATGTTACAATTTCCTATCATTCACACATCTCTCTCTCTCTCTCTCTCTCTCTCTCTCTCTCTCTCTCTCTCTCTCTCTCTCTCTCTTTTCCGGTCTCACTGTACCTCATTCACCCTTATCTTACCTATCATCAGACAAGATCGATCGTATCCTTTCCAAACGTCTCTCTCTCCTGCCCTCTCTGTACCGTATTCAACACTAACCTGTTCATTATGTTACAATATCATATCATTCCATCGCTCTCTCTCTCTCTCTCTCTCTCTCTCTCTCTCTCTCTCTACCCTTGCCCTCTCTGTACTTCATCCATCATTATCTTATCCTGTTACAATTTCAGATCATTCCATCTCTCTATCTTCTGCTCTCTCTGTACCCCATTCATCCTTATCTTACTTATCATGTTACAATCTCATATTATTCCATATGTCTCTCTCTCTCTTCAGCTCTCTCTGTATCCCATTCACCCTTATCTTACTTATCATGTTACAATCTCATATTATTCCATCTGTCTCTCTCTTCTGTCTTCCCTGCATCCAATTCCATCTTATCTTATCCACCATATTACAACATTATATCATTTTATCTCTCTCTCCTGCCCTCCCTTACCTCATTTATCCTTATCTTACCTATCGTATTACAATATAATATCATTATTTCTCTCTTTCTTACTCTCTCTCCTGACATCCCTGTACCCCATTCACCCCCCTCTTACCCATCATATTACAATAATATCATCATTTTTCTCTTTCTACCTTATTGTTTCTTTCAGCTCTCCAAACCTCACTTTTCCTCTGTGCCCACTTTCCTTCCCCATCTCACCGATCATTTAAACAAAATATCGTGTAGGAATCTCTGTCTGTCTGTCTGTCTGTCTGTCTGTCTGTCTGTCTGTCGGTCGGTCGGTCGGTCGGTCGGTCGGTCGGTCTGTCTGTCTGTCTGTCTGTCTGTCGGTCGGTCGGTCGGTCGGTCGGTCGGTCGGTCGGTCGGTCGGTCGGTCGGTCGGTCTGTCTGTCTGTCTGTCTGTCTGTCTGTCTGTCTGTCTGTCTGTCTGTCTGTCTGTCTGTCTGTCTGTCTGTCTGTCTGTCTGTCTGTTTGTCTGTCTGTTTGTCTGTCTGTCTCTCTTTCTGCCTCTTTCTCTACCACTTATCACTTCAAAACGCTCCCTCTTTGTTTGTTTATAACATATTCAGTCATGTTTGTCCATTATTTAATTTCATTTAATAATATTATCATTCTCTCTCCACTCTCCCTCTTTCCTTCTCTCTCTCTTTCTCTCTCTCTCTCTCTCTCTCTCTCTCTCTCTCTCTCTCTCTCTGTACCTCATTTACCCTAAATTGTCCGTAATCGCATTTTACTATATCTTGAGTATACATACTCTTCTTTTGCTCTATATATTTACCCTTTCCACACTTAAGTCTTACTATCATACGTCTGCATATTTCTTCTCTCCCCCTGTCCCTTTTATCCCTCCACTAAACAAACACATTTTCGCATAGTTCATTCCCCCCTCTCTCCCCCCCTCTCTCTCTCTCTCTCTCTCTCTCTCTCTCTCTCTCTCTCGTTCTCATCTCAGCATTTTAAATTTATTAACCCTCACCTTCCCACCATTTTATGTCCACATTAGACTCCTCTGCGTATTCCCCCTTTCTCTACCTCTTGCATCCTCTCTATGTATACCTTATTCATACGTACCTTCACATCATCATATGTCCAAATATTCACCGCTCTCCTTTATATCCCCTCTCTCCAGGTACTGCATTCACCTCGACCTTCTCATCATATCATACCATCATATATTCTATACAGTTTTTTTCTTTTCCTGTTGCTGTACCTCATTCCTCTAGCATCCCATCACACCATACTATCATATCTTCTATACAGTTCTCTGTTCTTCTCTTGCTGTACCTCATTCCTCTAGCATCCCATCACACCATACTATCATATCTTCTATACAGTTCTCTGTTCTTCTCTTGCTGTACCTCATTCCTCTAGCATCCCATCACACCATACTATCATATCTTCTATACAGTTCTCTGTTCTTCTCTTGCTGTACCTCATTCCTCTAGCATCCCATCACACCATACTATCATATCTTCTATACAGTTCTCTGTTCTTCTCTTGCTGTACCTCATTCCTCTAACATCCCATCACACCATACTATCATATCTTCTATACAGTTCTCTGTTCTTCTCTTGCTGTACCTCATTCCTCTAGCATCCCATCACACCATACTATAATATCTTCTATACAGTTCTCTTTTCTTCTCTTGCTGTACCTCATTCCTCTAGCATCCCATCACACCATACTATAATATCTTCTATACAGTTCTCTTTTCTTCTCTTGCTGTACCTCATTCCTCTAGCATCCCATCACACCATACTATCATATCTTCTATACAGTTCTCTTTTCTTCTCTTGCTGTACCTCATTCATCGCTAGCATCTCATCATACCATATCATCGTTTCTTCTATACAGTTTTCTCTTCTTCGCTTGCGGTACCTCATTCATCTCTAACTTCCTACTATCTTATCTTATCTCATAACATATCATCATATCTTCTATGCAGTGTTTTCTTCTCTTGCTGTACCTCATTCATTTCTAACTTTCCACCTCATACTATATCATAATTTCTCTTATATATTTTTCTCTTCTTCGCTTGCGGTACTCATTCATCTCTAACTTCCCACCATTTAATCTCATTATATGGTCTACATCATTTCTTCCTCCCCCTCTGCCACTTCTCCTTTATTCCCGTGTACCTCATTGGCCCCTACCATCCCATATCATCACATCTCAGAAACTGCTGCCAAACCCCCACACCCAGAACCCCAAGCCTTAACGTAACCCAGAATCCAGCTAGAAAATATACCTACAAAACGTCAGGTTTTCCACAGGTGTGAGAGAACTATGCACTGCTCACTCACGTGCCTCTTACCTGTACTCACCAACAGCTGATAGCAACCGTTCCTTCAGGCCTCATCTTCGCATGTACCCGGAGCTGTTTGTTTCCGAAGCCTAACAACCAAGTTTTCTACCCAGGCAGTAGATATTCTGCCTCAGATCTGCTGTTGTTGAGCGTATTGTAAACACACTGTAAGTATTGTTAGCTTTTTAATAGTATTAGTAATTTACACACATATATGCACTACAGACATGTATACATACATGTGTGCGCGTGTGTGTGTGTGTGTGTACATATATATAGCGAATAGAAGTGAAATACACGGTTTTAACAATACTTATTCGGTCGATGTTCTGTTATATAGGCTCTGTAAATGTTATTATTTTTTCAGGTATAGCTGCCTCTCCTAAATCTAAACTCTCTTCCTGTCGAAGCAGACACATAAGGCAGTCACACATAATCTGCACTGCTGATTATCTTATGTGACTAGCTTTGGTACTGATATAGGCTTGTGGGTTCCAGGTCCTATTAGTGTGGGCGGTAGTGGTTGGGGGGTGGGGGGATTGACCCACAGCCCCCCCCCCCCTCTCCTTCGACCATTAGTAGATGCGATTTTTTAAAGTGTTTGTTCCCACAAAGTCGTTGTACATCTTACTGCGAGGCGAGGAAAAATTTAAAATTCTGCTATAGCTCACAGCCAGTCAACTGGAAGAAGAAGGAGAAGAGGAGAACATAAAGGTATAGATAAGGAAATTAATGTCCTAATTCGCCTGTTGAGAAACAGCGAAATATGTCGTGCAATGTGTTGTTTGTGTCCCTATTAAAACCTTCAATTGTAACATAGCTTTATGTTACTTTCTCGCAGAAACATTACACAATTTCTCTGTGTACCAAACTATCTTTTGTACTATGTGATCAACAACTAACTCCTGCACGTCATTTTGAAAGTTTTCATATCTTTAAAGCCTGCATACGCCAATCCTTTCTTGTGTTGTCTGACACTGATTTTCAGATAGAAAGCAGGCTTCGGTACCTAACCTTTCTGTTTTTCTTCTTTGATGTCGTAAGTTTGATGTTCATGGTTGCGAGAAGAAACTATGACGTATCGTATCTTTACATGTTTGTGAGCAGGCTGTTTTACCATGAGTTTATTTTAAACCACATTGTTCCATCGATCGCAGCAGGGGAGTATTGGTGCCTGGCTTCATGAACCAGGTTGGCCAACCTTCTGAAATTGTTTAGAATAGTAACGGGCCTAAACAATTGTAGATGAAGGATTTTCTACTGAAGATCGGTAGACCCCTACTGTGCATTCTCCCCTGTGGAGTTTTTCTTACTTGTTAACTATGTTCTTGTACTAGCTTTTTTTATGTTGATAATCATTATCTTGAGGCGAAAAATGTTTCCCAAAAATCAGCAAAAATCATGGGTTTGTTGGTTATTTATAAATTGTGGTTTCTGCTTCACTTATTCTGATGTTTATTTCTTGGTTCGTTGAAAGTTTGTTTTTAACAAAGAATCCCAGATATTTAAAAGGATCAACTCTCTCCATTCGTTGCCACCAACTAAGGCTGACTATCATTGCACTACAGCGTTTATCGTCTTGTCGCTGATTGTTAGCCCAGATCATGAACAGGCATCAGCTAATGCTGAAAGTTAATATAATAAGAAAAATAATAACAATAATAATATTATTAATGATAAGAATAATCTGCGTCTGTTGCTTAGGCACTGCGAACGTGCTTCGTAACGCCGGGGTGCCGGGTTCGATCCCACCTGCTATTGATTTCAACAGTAGGACCGAGATCTTGTCGTTTAGTGCAATGGCAACCTACTGAACGTAACTTTTGCCTAACACATCACAACAGCAAAAAAAAAAAAAAAAAAAAAAAAAATGATGTTGTTGGTTCTATGTGGAAGTAAATTTATATATATATATATATATATATATATATATATATATATATATATATATATATATATATATATATATATATATATATATATATATAACATTTAGAGAAGTGCTTTAAAAAATTATCTATATACAACGTTAGGGGCCCCACTTTGCCCCCTTACACAGTTTAAGGGGTTCATCGGCACCCAGGTTATGGCGCCTCTGGGACCAACCCCTGCCAGTCTTTTTATTACCACCCCCCCCCCCCCCTCGATTGGAGAAAGAGATTGAAAAAAGAACTCAGCTTTTGGTACACAACCGCGTTGTGTTTTTCCTCTTTCATGTTCACACTTTGGTGATTTCGAGAAGAAACCGCGATGTATTATAATTTTACCGACTTTGCTTGCAAGCTATGTGTTGTGAATTTTGTTAAAGGTAATGTCCCTGTTAATTGTTTTAACTGCAATTTGAACACACACAACACACACACATGCAAACACGTACACATATACACGTACGCATGCACACACCCACACACATATAACGCATACTGACATATACTTACGTCTTCTATAAACTTCCGGAAATTTAGGTTTGATGACTTGTTTATGAAATTTGTGGAGGAGTGCCTCGCTATAATTAGCAGAAAGTTAACAAAGCCATTTAAAGAGTGTATAATTATCTTCCTACCGGAGTAACAGCCAGTGATAAAATTTAAAATGAAGACATTGTAAAATGTCTAGGACTGAATGCAGTTATACAATTTACTGAAAAGTAACAGATGAGATGGTTTGGCCAACTAACAAGAATGCCCTTTTAGCAACTGCCATGGTGTGTCACGCTAAAGAATTGCAATGTACACAGAGAAAGGGAAAGACAAAACAAAAGATGAAACGTCGGCAACAAGAACAACATTAAAGAAATGAACATTTGTATAGTCAAATATATAACAGAAATTGCCTAGAAGATAATTACATCTCCCCCAAACACTTCGATCAGATAACTGGAGGAAGAGAGGAAGAAAATAAGAAGAAGAAGAAGAAGCAGAAGAAGAAGAAGAGGAAGAAGAAGTTAAATTAGTTGCGTATCCTATACGGGACGTTACAGAACCAACCCCAGCATTTTTTGGCTGTTGTGGTTTTCCTAGGCAAGTTTACGTCCAGTAGTTTGCCATTGCTTTCTGGGCGGTCTGCATCTCGATACCACTGTCGAAACCAATGCAAGGCGCAGGGCCCGAAGCTGGGATCAAACCCGGCACACCTGCATTACAAAGCGCGTTCGTAACGCCTAAGCTACAGACGCCGAAAGAAGAAGAAGACGCCGACAAAAAAGAAGAAGAGTAAGATGAACGAGAAAAAAAAATTATCTTGTTGGAAAACTAACTTGGTGGAAAAGAGGGATGGGAACGCCATCGTTAAGTGGTTAAGCTGTGTTTCGATTTCCTAAGTTCGTGGGTTTGTATTCTACAGACTACATCATTTAGTTCAGGAGCGCAATCCCTATCCATTGTGTGGGGAGGGACCTAGCTGTAGGCTAAACCTTTGTAGGATGGAGCGGATCCTCTAGACTTTAAACAATTCTAAGTAAGAAAGCTAGCTCGTGGCTACTTTCGATATTGTTGTGTAAATATCTCCTCATCATAAATTTAGAGCCAGAAATCTGATTCTACAACTATCATCAGGGAAGGCTCGCTCATGGGCCACTCAAACATCCAAGACCTACAACAGATTGCAACGAACCGCCGTGCATGGAGAGTCATGACCTCTGCCCTATGTGCCGCACTCGACACTAGAGGAAAGACTAACTAACTAACTAATAAAGTACCTGAAACCGTGCTTCTTCACAACTTGCAATTGCTAACAGCATCAGTTTGTGTACTAACAACCCTTCAAGCCATAACAAAAATGAAAGTCAGGATTCTTCTGGCATTGTCTTCCACTGCGATCTCTTTGTCTTCTGCCTTTCTATTCCCCAGTGGAGCAGAGGCCCTCAACCAACTCACGACAAGACGTTCTATCCTTCGCTATTACATGGAGCTCTCCCCATGTCTTCCCTATCTTTCTAACTTCATTCTCCAGTTCTCTTCTCCATGTGTTTTTTGGCCTTCCTTTATTCCTATGCCCCTGTGGGCTCCAATGCAAAGACATTCTAGTTATAACGTTCTCCTGTTTTCTCAGTGTGTGTCTTATCCAACGCCATCGTCTTTTCCTCACCTCATGGTCCACTGGAGCATGTTTAGTTCTCTCTCAAAGCTCTACATTAGTTATTCTATCAAACAATTTAATTCCCTCTATTCTGCGCAGGCATCAGTTAATGAATGTCTGTAGTTTATTAGTAATTGCGATAGTTGTTCTCCATGTAAAAATTTTTAGTTTAGTATTTCTTTTAATTTCTTTTCCACAAATTCCATTGTGCTATGAAAGCTCCTTTTGCCTTTCGTATTCCTATTTTAATATCTCTATCAGTTCCTCCAGCTTTATCTACATTACTGTCCTAATAGGTGTACGACTCCCACGTCTTGGAGTGGGGTGCTTTTAAGAGAAACCGCATAAATATTTGCCTGATTTAATCTCATAATCTTTGTCTTTCCTTTATGGTTTTTCAGACCAAGCTGCTGTGATCTTGCATTAAGTGGATTTAATTTATCTTGCATCTGATTCCGTGAATTGGACAGAAGAGAAATATCATCAGCGAAGTCCAGATCATCAAGCTGTTTTGTAGGGGTCCACTGAATTCCATTCTTGGTGTTAGCAGTTACTGTTTTCAGAATTCAGTCTATAGCCAGTAAAAATGAGAGAGGCAACAAAAGACATCCCTGTCGCGCACCTGTTTTTATTTCAAATGCATTTGCTAGCTTTCCCTCATTAAGAACTCGACATTTCATGTCTTTATATGTTTCCTTTACTGAGTTAATAATTTTCTGTGGGATTCCATAGTGCCCCATCAATTTCCAGAGAGATTCCCTATGAATGTTGTCAAATGCTTTTTCATAGTCTATAAATCCAATGTAAAGTGGTGAATTCAGTTCAATGCTTTGCTCTATTATGATACGTTATGTGGCTATCTGCTCAGGACAGGATCTGTTTGACCGAAAACCTGCCTGTTCACCTCTTAGCTTTTTATAAATAGAATCTTTTATTCTTTCCAAAGTATTTCTACTTAATATTTTTCCAGGAAATGACAGCAACATAAGTTTTCTATAGTTTTCACACTCCTGTAGACCACCTTTTTTTGGGCAGTTTCACAAGATATCCTTCTCTCCAATCTGCTGGTATTTCTTCGGTCTCCAAGACTTTACTAAATAATCTAAGTAGCATGTTTATGTTCGCCCTAATGGCTTCAGCTGGTATACATACCATCTTGGCCTGCCGCCTTTCCTTCCTTTAGAAGATTGATAGCTTTTCTAATTTCCTCTTTTGATAGTATCTCACAGTTGATATCCAGTTCCATTTCTAAAGGCTGGATATCTGGGGGAACCTCTGGACCTGGTCAATTTAGAAGCATTTCAAAATATTCAACCTATCTGTCCATTTGATCTTTAATGTTAGTAAGTACCTTTCCTTGACTGTTTTTGATTGATCCTGTTGACTGACTATATTATGCTACTAATTTTCTTGTGTTACGGTAAAGTTCTCTGAGGTTTCGTTTTGATGTTGCTGTCTCCGCTTCTTGTGCTAGATTATTTAGATATTTCACTTTATCTGCCCTTATACGCCTCCTAACTTCCTAATTGGCTTCTGTGCATTTATCCTGAGCTCTAGCTTTAGCAGCTCTAGTTTTGCTATTAAGTATGCGTTTTTACGTTTCCTTTCTTCAATAAATTTTATGATTTCTAGTGTTCCATGCTCTATGTTTCCGTTCTTTCTTGCAAGAACTTCTACACAAGATTCGTTTCAGATTCTTTTGATCTGATCACAGCAGACTTTCGTGCTGAGCTTTTCAGCTAACTGCTGCAACACCTGGTACTTATTAGAGACTGTAACTGAAAACTGACTTCTTTATCCCTGAGATTACCTTCATTATATTAGTGTCTATGATTATAAGATGGTATATATCTTGTAAGTTTCAACTTGATTTTACTTACCACCAGGAAATGGTCTGTTAATACATCGGCACCTCTGAAAGCCCTAACATCGTAAAGGGAGGATCTAAACTTTTTGTTAATACATAGGTGATCAATTTGATTAGTTGCCTTATGGTCTGGTGATTCCCATGTTGCCTTGTGTATTCTTTTATGGGGAAAAATACTTCCATCAATAACATACTGTTTGTGAACAATTCTCCATTATTATTCATTACTCCTAAACCATGTCTTCCCATAATCTCTTTATAACCTGTGTTGTCTGATCCTATCTTAGCATTCAGGTCACCCATCAACATGTTCTCATTGCCCTTTCTTTCATTACTTAATTTATTTTGATCTACCATCTCTTCCCCACCAATATTTTCACTGGTCGCAACTTTTTCAAGTTTCTGTATTCGCACAACGTGGTGAAATAGTTCTGGGTGATGATGTAAACAATGTAGTATAACTGCACCTAGCAAGCCGGCTGTGGATTACATCTTGCTGGAAGAAACAATAAGTAGACAAAGCGCACTGAAGCAGAGCTAGCGGTCGACCACTTAGTGACAGAACATTACACCTGGGCCTGACAACAGGACAGCTCGACTGGCTTTAATGACAGGAAAGTTCGTCTGATTTTTCTTGATGACAAGACCGTTCGGTGTCTGAACTTAATTTCAGGACAGCTAGCTCAAAAATTATGACAAGCAAATTGTGAAGTCAAAATAACAAGATTAAATCATCTATAGATACACATTACCAGTGTAATTTTTGCTAGCATAGCCACAATGGATACAGGAAAGGTCATGGACCAGGCCGACATTTTCACTGCTCTCAAAGATGCAGGACCAGAAGATGATTCAGGAGATGACGCTGAATAGGCAACACTCAAAAGACTACAAGAACTTCATTTCAAAAGAAGTGTCGCCAAATATAAACACTATACAGGTAGCCAAAGAAGAGAAGTAAACTTACACAGAACTGGTGTTACTGGTCGCGGCACGCTGAGGGAAATGCTGAAGATGGGATCTGTGCGCTTATGGACATGTCCGATGTGTAATGTGGATAATTATGTGGATGAACTAGTTAACTAACTAACTAACTAACTAACTAACTAACTAACTAACTAACTAACTAACTAACTAACTAACTAACTAACTAACTAACTAACTAACTAACTAACTAACTAACTAACTAACTAACTAACCGGTGTAAATATTACAGATACTATGTTTTGAAATCACACGTAACAAGACTGATACGTCGATAAATAAAATTACTCTTGAAAATATTACAGAAGATAGGTCTGAATTAAAAAGCGATAAGATGAATGTGTCTGCAGATACAATTTATTTTATGACATCATATCAAAAGAAGCACATGGCGCTTTAGATTAAAAAGAGCACACAGACACACAGGGTCCTTAATTCTCCTGCCAACTGTCACTGAGGTAACTGGAGAAGAAGGGGGAGAAGAATAAGATATCTTGGCAGGGGCGCTGTCAGGAAGAAAGCATTGGTGGGGGAGAGGCTGTGCTCAGTCCTCTAATACTAATTCTGGTTATAGTAACGTTGTCCTGCCCTTAAAGAGAGTGACTTCCCTTGCCGCTTATGCCTCGTTGAAGGGCCTGTCCTATGTTGCGGGGGTGTCACGCTTAGTGACCGGCCAGCAACACGTAGTATTTTTTCGTTTTTGTCGGCAGTCGGCGATATCGCGTGTTGTATATTCCACGATGTCAGCTTATATAACTAATATGATAAATACGTGGATGGTGTGCCTATATGTATAGGGCTAGACAAGAGCACTGACATTGTTCCTTAATGTAGTGATCGTGTGAGGTAGTAAAACATTACATCCTATGCTTGTGGGAACATGATGAAGACTTTATCCAGCATGATTCACGATGGTTGAATGAACATATTTACAAGGAAGCTCGACCAGACAGACATTCGGAACTTCCTTCTAGCTAACAGCAGACGTGAGATGTAAACATGAAACCATACAGGTAGGTCAAGCCCCAACAAGACATTCTAGTCCCCCGTATGGACATCCATTGTCTCAGTATGTCATAGTTATCTCCCTTTCCTCGGATTGTGTATTATACAAGTTAGATACCACTTGTGCGAGACACACATCGGCGACCGGGTCGTCCTTGGCTCGCCGGTAGACGACGTTGTCCTCGGTGGGGACAGTATTTGGGTCTGCTTCCCTTGATCGCATCAACACTGCAGGGGCCTTGGTAACGAGCAATGCTAAGCCGTTTTTAACTGACGCACAGAGCGTAGTCACAATTATAAACTAAAGTTCCCCTTTTGTGGTGGTTGAACTTGACGATCCCCCTACCCCCTTCCCACCCCACAGCAAAGCATCTACCTACCTTGCCCAAGACAAAAGTCCTTAACCCCCTAAACTCCAGAATAGGCTGTTCTAGCCGTTACTGGTGTCCTAATTCAACTTAATTGAAGGTTCAACGGAATATCTGAGGTCTGTCCTAATGGTTTGTCATCCAGAATCACATATTTTAATCTCAGAGTAGAAAACCTTCAGGTAGGAGCCCGGAAAGGACAAAGATGTAAATAATCCTTACCGATACAGGACTGCATATGAGGTCAATACAATTTAGCTGTTACAGGTGTCATAGCTTCTTTGAACGTGGGACAGGGCTGTTTGGGATTCTCCCGTCAGTCTGCCTTACCGGATATGACGCTTGAAGTCTCAGAGGTGATCACACTTTGAGGTAGCAGACAGGGCTATTAAATGAAGTTGGTTTAAAAAAGCTATGCCCCTGCAAGTGAAATAAAACCTCACAAAATAGCCAATAGTATTTCTTGAAGAATGTACTCAAGGCTGGCAGTATACACAACAGCAGCCTACCGATCACCAGTAGGGTCCATAGGCCTCAACTGTTACGGCACCGTATCCCATATTGTAGGATCGATTTCTTTCGTTTCTGTAATGCAGCAGTACACTTATAGGATAAATTCAAACCCTTGTTATATAAAAGGATTACATTTAATCAATTACAAAATTCCATGAACGCGACCTTTGCAAGGAAGTTCCTAGGAAGAGCAGATCATCCTGCACAAGACAGATACCAGAGAATGATAGGGCCTATAAAAAATACACAGCGTACATGAAATTACATCAGGTCATAGATTAAGCTCTGATCCAAAACTTTGCAATCAACGCTCCCTACGGTGCGCCAAGACACAAGGAGCAGATAAGCGAAATAAGAACTTGATATACTGCGGGAATGGGAAGGCAAGATGACAGCAACAACGGAGGTGCCAGATTAATGTGAGCAACGTAGGATGGCCAATTTCTAGAGCAGATTTTCCTTGGATGTAAGCCAACTGCGAAAATCGCTGATTTGGCCACTGCGCAGTTTCATTTTACATGGTCACTAACAATGAAAAAGATAGGCAGTTGCTTTGTGGGTCCGGTAACAATAGAGTGCTCAGACACGAATTTAACACTGCTTTGCTTATCCCCCAGCCACGGGGGTGGAAGGGGAGACATTAACAGAGAAAAGAAATTGCTACAAACAGTCGAGCATATTCTCTCACGGTCTTCCTTTGAATCTTTCAGCCTCCAACTTTCACCTACAAGTTACCGTTAAAGATAAGAGGCTTGACTTCTTTGCTTCTGGTTTGATTATACATGGCTACAGAACTGCTAGCCACCCGTCGAGAGCGTCGCACGAAGCACGAACTCTGTAGTTTCGGCGACGATCCCCTAGGATCTCCATAAAAACTGCATTCGTGATTTGAAGCACGCAGGTAGAAAACGAACCCACAATCTTTAGGGCGTGAGTCGGACGACTTGACCACTTCGCTACGGAGCTACGTTGTCACGATGTAGTTGCCTCTACAACTTAGCAGTTGTATGTTCAAATCAGAACAGAATCGGCCTTTTTTTTTTCTTAAAGTGACCTTGGCTCCCAGGTCAACCCAGCCTGAAATTGGAACCAGGTAATGTACTGGGAAGTAAAGGCAAACACCGTGATGTTGACTATTTCGTCTTCAGCCCAAGGGTAGCTGCCCTCTGGTAGGCCGCGGAAAAGTCCAGGTGGAACGCCAAGACACTCTGCTTAATCCCTTAACGAGGTAGGATAGGTAGTGTTTCTCTTCTGTAGGATTAACACCTTGAGACTTTAAGGCAGAGAAATCGAATTAGTGTTATTATAGCACTTCATCTATCAGAAACAACGCTCCAGCGACATATATACGATTTTGAGCAGCTGATGTCACATTAGTTAAAGATTGTAATTTTGTGACATGGGATTTATTAATACAATGCAACATTTGTCTTGGTTTCGTGTTTGGTTGATTAGTCGTTAACTGAGCGGCGAACTAATTTACCCTCTTTTAGTGTGTCGCGGATGTCAAAATTTTGAGGAACACTGAACTACATCGCCTACCGAATGCTGACTAGTTTATAAAATATAGGTCTAGCACTATACCAATGTGTTTAAGACCCTATACAAGACCCCCAAAAGCGTTCATGTGGCAACTATTCCACACCGACACAAAAGTCATGAAAACCCATTGGCGAGACATGGTCAGTTTGCACGTGTTAGTGTTGTTAGCAGGTAGCATTACATTGGAGAGGCTATCATGTGATATTTTCCTTATCATCACTTCGCTGTTGAAAGTATGCGTCCGCAGTCCAGTACACCTAAAGGGCAAGGAAAAAGGTCCTTTGGCAGGTTTATTTTGCGCATCTGTGACTCCTGTTGCTGGTTGAAATACTGCCGCGCAATTCATTACTTAATAGCCCGTGTCTGCTAATTCGTTGAGAACACATGGACAGCAAGAGCCACTCCGACCACCTATCTTAGCGAAAGCTCCCGTGAAATATACAAACAGCCAGCACCTGCAATCTTTGCGCCAGTTTTGAAGGATTTGAAACCATCACTTTATGTTCTAGAAATGTCAACAATTTTGACGTGCCTCTCCTTGGGCATATTTCCAGAACTTTCGCAGGGAGAGAGAAGGAGAGGGGGGGGGGGGGGGAAGAGGTTGGAAACGTTTGGAAAACTGGAAGAGGTGAACTAACTGTGTTTGTCTTTCTGTTTCCAGTAACTATATTTAACTGCTAGCGTGAGTTTTCTTTCATAGATTGTGATTCAGGTATCCGAACTTTTGGTTTGAATAAAATGTAGCTGTTTGCAATCAGGCTGTTCAGGGGGATTCACCTGCAGTATTGCAAGATGCTTGGCTTAGCCGTTAGAACGCTAAGATCTCATTCATGAGACACAGGTTCGAATTCTCGGTTGCGTATTCTTTACAGGACGTTGCAGAACCAACCCCAGCATGTTCCACATTAAAAGTGTCCATGGAAAAACTATTCCACACCAACACAAAAGTAATGAAAATTTAGTGGCAAGACATGATCAAGTCATACGTGTAAGCGTTGTCAACAGATAGCATTACACTGGATAGGATATCACGTGACATTTTCCTCCTTATAACTGTACTGTTAAAAATATGCGTCCGCAGTTGGCAAAACAAAGTAGTTTCATTTTAGAAAGTTTCTGCACGAGTGTCGTAGTTTCTGCACGAGTGTCGTAAGCAGGCAGCGATCGTTCTATTTTTCTATGTTTGAGACGTAAACAGAGTGGCGTATTTGTAATGAATAGTAAAAGATAAACAAACAAAAAAATTGTAAAATAAAGCATTTCTATTTGGCAATGTAAGCTGTAGGCGCGATCACAGATGCTAGATGTACGCCTCATTACTACGAAATCTACGACCAACAGGTCGATTGAGCAGCCACAAATCGTTTACACACATTACGCACCAACTTTCCGAGCAGCGCATTCCTGAATCTGAGGTTTTAACAAACGATCAACATCATGGCACACGGGTAGTAACCCATAAGTGCTCCGTTCTTTTTCTAACTCGAGTCTGAGTCCGTATAAGCTCAGCACAGTGCACAGTCTCTGTAGCACCGGCGAGGATCCTGAAATACTTTGGGTAGATTTTCAACTCAAAATTTTGCCTAGGCATTGCCGTTAGGCTACCCTTTTCGATTTCCAACTGCCACGTGCGCAACAATGCACACGGGCTTCCGATCTCACTACCCAGAGACCAGTTTTTGAAGGGGTGGAAAATTATATGGAAGAAAGAATGTGGATAAGAAAGAACAAATAGTTAATGTTAGCTTTACAAATTCGATCACAATAAACAAACAAAGTACGTTGCGGCGAATAGCCTTCATCAGCACATAAAGAACAACGCAATATACATACACAAATATGCTCTAAAGTGATTATATAGGACTCTAATGTATAAAATAAGTGATACTCATCTGTGTCCCTGGCGAAAAACTTCGTTCAAAAGGATGACTAGGACAGGTACTAGCCTATATATCACCAACGCGCTGACAGGAAGCGAGAACGGGGTCAGTATACCTGGGAAATGGGCGGATTAGACGCCAACAGACACAAAAGCGCACACTGACTGTCTAAAGAGGCAGGGAGGGGTTGGCCAATATGGCGTAACCAGGGTTGGGTTGTGGGGATGAATTAGTCGATCCGCATGGAATAAAAGTGGTGCCTGTGCTGGCGAACAAATATCCAGAGATCAGGAGGAATTACCTGAAGTCCAAGTCCACGTGAAAAACCAGCCCTGACCGCGGATTGAACCCGGAACTTGCGACACTCGAAGCGGACCCCCGGCCTCGAGACCACGCAGCTACCTATGTCCCTGCATCTTTACAGCTGAACTGTTTAATTTTTGTATGTGCGTAAATATGTGTGTGTATACTACTTGATTGTATGACATGGTGTGAATTAATATCCATCCCCAGGAAGACCCGGAACCGGTAAGGAAAACATAAACAATAGCACAAGCTGATATGCAGCCAGGGTGCTACGAGAATTACCTACTGCCTGTGGTCGGGAGATAACCCAGATTGGACAGCTAATTGCCACGTACGTCAGCGAATCATCTCCTTGTGCTGCAACAGCCTCGCAACAGGTGCTGGCTGTGAATGAAGTGAAAGTTTACGTAGAGACTTGCAGCATCCCCCACAACGACCCCTGTGTTGCTGCTTTAAATGTGATAGGACTGGTTCGGAACCACGGAGAGTATGAATAGAAAGAACTGACAAAAGACAATTGTACTCTGCTATTTATAGATACGTATAACGGCTGACATTAACCTAACGAAAACAGGTTGACAGAAAACTATATAGCCAGATTGGAACTACACAAAACAGCCTGCTAGAACATAATTTAGGGCAAGAGTCGAAGTCGTTTAGGAAGACAATTATTCCATGTGCTGTATGCAGATTTGTTTAAAAGCTGATAGACTGCCGGACTGCAGTAACAGGCTCAGAAAGGGGTTTGGTGTGGTTCAAGCTGTACCTTGTGCTGTTTCTATAATTATAAAACAGCTGATAGTAACCACCTGAGAGCAACCTGCTAGCATAGAATAACCAGTTTCAGACAGGGAGGGAAAAAAAACATCGACTGATAATAAGCAGTTGAAGACAAACATTCAGTTCACCATCACAGATAAATATACTGCCTGAAGTTAATACTGACAGATCGGTAAGTTCTCAGTTGTTGTCATATGTTACAGTGTATGTAAATGGATGTTTGCCTCAGAAAGAACTACTTGTCCTAATACTGATATTTGAAATATCGTTTTATTTATTAATTATTTTCAGTTTTGTGTAATCGTTCTCTTCTTCTTTATCTTGTTGCTCCTTGGGAGCTCTTCTGGCCGATTCGGCCAAAGATACACCATGATAGAATTTCTCTGATGGTATCTGTCAATGAGGGAGACATTCACCGTTTCCGGGGCTCTTTGTGAGGAGTGGAGCGGGTGAATTGAGCAACTGCCTCCCTAACATAAATTTTACTTACTGGAGGTCCTGCGAGGTCAAGATGCATCTGACTGACAGGCAAAGAGTTAACAGTCTGCATGCAAATAAGTCAGATCTGTAAAACGAATGCGCATGTAAAGCTCAAGTTCTTGAACAAGTTAAAATTCCAGAAGT
>CAJHNH020001730.1:141244-146912 GCA_905116865.2 Candidula unifasciata
ATCCTTTGTGATGTCTAAATATTTCAGAGTCCGAGACAATATCCTGTTTACTAGCCAACCTTCCTGGATCTTTTAGGACAATAGATCTTTGGACAGTAGAATTGTAAAACCTAACGTTCTAAACTACATAATTAATAACAGTAACATCAAAATAGAAAGCAAACTGAGGTACTTGGGTATCATTTTCGATAGATGCATGTCCTTCAGGGATCATGTGGATGCAGTTGCAGTGAAATGCCAAAACGGACCCAATGCTCTCAAGATTATGGTAGCAATGGACATGAAACAAAGAATGTTGTGCACAATGTTCCAGCATTTGATCCTGTCGGTGATAGATTATGGATTTGGCATGCTTACCATTTCAAATAGTCAGCTGATAAAGCTTGAACGCATACAGAATGAATCCATGCTGGTAATTCTAGAAAGTTCAAGAGATACCCCAGTAGTATGTATGCCATGTATACTTGCACTGCCTACTATTACAGATAGGCTCAAAGTCTGCAAGCAAAGTCATATATCAAAGTAGCTGCGGACAAGAGTCAACTTCTGCAAAAAGCCCTGGATAGAGCTAAGGGTCACAGACTGAAAAGAGGAAAGTCTTGGATGGCGCTTGCTGAAGACACAATTGGACATGTGTGCAGGCTTGATGAACTTAGGCGAGGAGAGGAGTAGGTCAAAGTGTCCAAACAGGTTTCAGACTTGTGTTGGGTTATAATCACTTTGGGGCGTCAGTGCAGGGACTGGACTATTCCCGTCCAAGTGATGTGATTGCATATATAGATGGCTCTGTGTTGAGAGCCAGAAGAAGTGCTTGGGTGTTCATAGCTAAGGCGAATGGACGTCGCGTAGTGCAACAAAGCCTGGCAAATGATATCACAACGTCTAGTTTCAGAATGGGAGTGGAGACAGTCACTGCTGCCTTCCGCTGGCTTGAGAATCATCTGTACACACATGCCGTCATTGTAAACGACTCACAGTGCATGCTAAGAAAAGTGGAGACAGGCATGCTCCGTGCAGAGTTTGCAAGCATCACTTCAAAGGTCCTGGGTAGGTAGCATCCTTTGGATATTTTCTACAGGTCATGCCGGTGTGTTGGGAAATGAGCAGGCAGATAGACTGGCTGGTTCTGCACCAATTGGTAGTGAACTAATGTATGACAAGCTAAATGTTGTGGGGGCACTTTTGGAGCGAGTGAACAGTGCATAGGAACAGATAGATCAATACGGTCTGAGGAGAATAGCACTACGAGGAGTTACAAAGGAAATCTGGCCGACGCTCGACACTCAGGGGAAAAGCGAGACGGATATACAGACAGTTACTGGTACCATCGAAATTAACTCTTTGCGTGCTGCTGGAGATTGGGACGGAGCGCTTATGCTGTGATGTCGATTCGTAATTCAAAATTCAACATATCTTTTAGGATTCCCGATGTATGAATGCATACAATTCCGCTCTTTCCTTACCACCGCCATATCCAGAACAGTGTATCCGCGTCTGTAATATCGAAGTACTGATGCCCAGTAGTCACTGATGCCACACATGTACATCTTGAATCCTCCACAATATCGACCGAGAGACAAACACTATTCCACTGGTAAAGTTGTCAATACTGCCTGAATGTACCACTTCTGTGGCATAAGCAGAGGGACAGCCTGGGGACTATCTATCTATCTATCTATCTATCTATCTATCTATCTATCTATCTATCTATCTATCTATCTATCTATCTATCTATCTATCTATCTATCTATCTATCTATCTATCTATCTATCTATCTATCTATCTATCTATCTATCTATCTATCTATCTATCTATCTATCTATCTATCTATCTATCTATCTATCTATCTATCTATCTATCTATCTATCTATCTATCTATCTATCTATCTATCTATCTATCTATCTATCTATCTATCTATCTATCTATCTATCTATCTATCTATCTATCTATCTATCTATCTATCTATCTATCTATCTATCTATCTATCTATCTATCTATCTATCTATCTATCTATCTATCTATCTATCTATCTATCTATCTATCTATCTATCTATCTATCTATCTATCTATCTATCTATCTATCTATCTATCTATCTATCTATCTATCTATCTATCTATCTATCTATCTATCTATCCATCCATCTATCCATCCATCCATCCATCCATCCATCCATCCATCCATCCATCCATCCATCCATCCATCCATCCATCCATCCATCCATCCATCCATCCATCCATCCATCCATCCATCCATCCATCCATCCATCCATCCATCCATCCATCCATCCATCCATCCATCCATCCATCCATCCATCCATCCATCCATCCATCCATCCATCTATCTATCTATCGATCGATCGATCGATCGATCGATCGATCGATCGATCGATCGATCTATCTATCTATCTATCTATCTATCTATCTATCGATCTATCGATCTATCGATCTATCGATCTATCGATCTATCTATCTATCTATCTATCTATCTATCTATCTATCTATCTATCTATCTATCTATCTATCTATCTATCGATCTATCGATCGATCTATCGATCGATCTATCGATCGATAGATAGATAGATAGATAGATAGATAGATCTATCTATCTATCTATCTATCTATCTATCTATCTATCTATCTATCTATCTATCTATCTATCTATCTATCTATCTATCTATCTATCTATCTATCTATCTATCTATCTATCTATCTATCTATCTATCTATCTATCTATCTATCTATCTATCTATCTATCTATCTATCTATCTATCTATCTATCTATCTATCTATCGATCGATCTATCGATCGATCTATCGATCTATCTATCGATCCATCTATCGATCTATCTATCCATCCATCCATCCATCCATCCATCCATCCATCCATCCATCCATCCATCCATCCATCCATCCATCCATCCATCCATCCATCCATCCATCCATCCATCTATCTATCTATCTATCTATCTATCTATCTATCTATCTATCTATCTATCTATCTATCTATCTATCTATCTATCTATCTATCTATCTATCTATCTATCTATCTATCTATCTATCTATCTATCTATCTATCTATCTATCTATCTTCTTTTACCCCACCAGGACATCACATCAGCAACACCCGATGACACAAAGTGCCACCATGTGGATGAGGATCACCCATGGAGAGGTCTCAGAAACCGCGTTCAGTCATTAGACCATATTTATGGCCAGGCTATATTGCCGGGCTATACTGCCAAGAGCCAGAGTATGGCTTCAAATGCTTCAAATAACGAAACATTGCATCCCAAAAAGGGATGATAAAATATTTTAGTATCCTGAGGACTGTGCAGGTTAGTATTTTATATTTTCCCCCGACATTTGAAAACCAAAAACTTTAGCGATGATTGAGACAAGTAACCGCTCTGGTGAAGCAGCTAGACGCCCATCTGCGGATCCCAAGGTCTTGGGTTCAAATCCGCATCGAGCTGGAGTTTTTCACACACAAATTGACCTTAGCAAACAGGTCGACTCAGCCTGAAATGGGTACTAAGTCCTGGGAAGTAAAGTGGGTCGGCGGGGTGCTGATGACATTACCCACCGACTGGTCTAAAAAAAATATAGGCCCAGCCCTATGTGCTCAATGCGCCCAACTTCACAAAAAGAGGCCTTTACTTTGCAAGGATGAGAGCCTCATACACGAGAGCCCCGCGTTTAAACTGCTCTACCGGCTAGCTGCTCTTCCATTAGTAAAGATTAGAAGATTAGCTTCATTGCACCGAGTTTAATCCCATATGGCTTAGTCTCTCTTCGCAGAAAAGTTAACTGCCTGTGGAGAGCGTCGCACAAAGACGACCTCCCTAGCTCCGGTAACGATCCTCATGGATCTCCGGGAATAATGCACTAGTGAACAGAAAGGCGCCGCCACGAAACGAACCTACGATCTTCAGATCACGAGGCCAACGGCTTGACCACTTCGCCACAAAGATTCCTGATGCTGCTCTTCAATTAAAACTGATAACTTAATTAAAAAACCCTGTAGGTTCCTTTTGAACACATGACCTTAGTAGATAGTGCCCAGGCAGTGTGCTATCGCAGCGCCCCCTCTGACGGCTAGAAAATAAATCTAACGTACCCCCACAGTGTCCCTGACCTTTCTTCAGAGCTACAGACCCCGGTGGCTGAACGTTTGCTTTTATCACTGTCGGACTCCCAGCTGCTAATTTTTCCGCCACGCGACCAACCATTTATTTTTATCTCCAGCTGTCCTTTGCCTCCTCCTTCTCTGTCTCCGCCTTTGTCAACTTCTGTTTCATTGTGTGTCGGCCCAGCAGTAATGGGGTCAAACGGCACGTGCCGAGGGCACGCAGTCTGGTCAAACTAAACTCCTTGTTGGGGAGGGGGGAGGGGAAGACGGGGCCAGGGGGGAGGGGGGGGGATCGAGTCGTTTCGCCAATGGTATTTTATCTATGCTGTGGCCAGGAGACATTGAGTTGGGTCCTTTGGATTGAAGCTGGAAATAGCCGAAATATGATATCCCTTTGCTCTAGGCGCGGCGCCGGAGAGCAAACAAGTGCGACAGGGTTTCAAATGTTGTTATCACTCTGTGGTATCCGGGGCGCTGTTGTGTGTGTGTGTGTGTGTGGGGGGGGGGGGGGGGGGGGGGGGGGGGTGAGGGGGGGGGGGGACCTACTGCCTCCATAACAAGCATGTTCAGGTTGACTAATTGAAGTCTTCTTCAAAGTCGGAGTGTATCTGCCCGAGCGATAAGAATCCCAGCTTTACATAAATATGCCAGTGAAAAATGCAAGTACGGTATACGTAAAACTCAGGCCCTGGCACAACGCCATAGTCTAAATGGTCGAACAACCAGGACTTTCCGCCGGACCTTGCAGGCGGTTAAGTAACAAGAAGAAGAAGAAAGAGAAGAAGAAGAAGAAGAAGAAGAAGAAGAAGAAGAAGAAGAAGAAGAAGAAGAAGAAGAAGAACAACAACAACAACAACAACAACAACAAGAAGCACGGGATAAAATATTATTATTATGCAATTCAGCAAGGTTTAATACCGTTTACCACATCCCTCCCTAAACCCTTTTTTGTGCAAAATATTGCGAGGCTCGTGGGATTTTTAAGCCTCGTTTAACTGGACAGTAATAATGAAAATAACTCTCCTGGTCGTTATTATTATAACATGCTAAACAGAGTGACATTCAACCTGTCACATATCACTCCTGTCGCGTGCCTAATGTAAGGATTCCTCCTTCAGAACCAACAGCACTCAGAGATAATTATGTTGAGTCGTTTGGCTCGTATTGGTCTAAGGGATTCCCCGTGGCCAATATACGCTCAACTTATCTCTGGAGTAGGGCAACTCAAGTATTGGCACTACAAAATATATCAGTATATAAATACAATATTTCTAGGCACACTTGGCTGGACACCCCCACTACTTACTAAAGAAAGCCCCCAGGTTATGATAGTTCATTATCATAACCATGTTAACACATATAATGAAGATACATACACATACAACTGCTAAACACTTAAGAAGGTGACATAGAGAAACCTAAGTCAGCCATGAAAATGAATGCATGTATTTAGTATAATATCTGTACATAAAAAATTGAAGTGAATTCCAGCTATCAGTGAAAGAATCTCAGCACTAATGTCTAGATCCCAAGGAAACT
>CAJHNH020001731.1:0-45000 GCA_905116865.2 Candidula unifasciata
GAATATGGGGTTCGCTCGGCCAGCTACTTCCTTTCCCAAAGGGTTTTAGAATTTTTGTCACCCTCTTATAAAAATTCAGAGAGTTAACCCAACACCCGACAAATCTAACAAAAAAACACCGATTATAATTTTTGTTTTGCAGGATTTGGGCGTAAAATATTCAACTTTTAAATTTTACACTGAAAGTGGCTCTATAAATTTTAGCCCCAATGTTTTTTAAGACTAAGCTTATACGTAGTTAACGTGAAAAATGGAAGACATCGTTGACTGAAATTTTAATTTGAAATCAAGTTTTTCCCTATTTGGGCAGAACTACGTTTTTAACATTATTAAGTTATGCCCCTTAGTAGAACTTTTATATTTGCCCCTTGTGAATCCCTTTTTTCTTATTATGAACCCCTACGGGCTCTGCTAGGGGGAAATATACCCGATAAAAAAGGGGTTAAGTTGAACGGGGTTTTTGGGACCTCTCCAGGGTGTCCTCATCACTGGGGCATTTTGTGTCTTTGGGTGTTATTGTTGTGTGATGTCTAGGGGGTTTAAAAAATATACACTCCCTTTTAGGAAAAACAACCATAGAAAACCTAAAAAAAGGGAATTTCCAGTTTTTTTTTTCATCTTTTCCCTCCTCCTTTTCTTCGACCCTTCGCCCAAAAAAAAAAAAAAAACATATAGGAGGGCGGTAGCCTTTATGAAACTAGGTGCAGTCAATATAAAATTTTTAATAATTTTACCCCGCTAGTAGTTTGCAATTTTCGAAAGGGGTTGGTGCGGGGAGAGACTTCATCCCCCGGTCTGAACAGTATTTTTTTTGTCTTTTGATCGCACAACACTTTGGGTTATTTGTGGGCTCTGGTGGCGTTCAAGCTAAATCTTTTAAAAGGTGACAAAACTAGTTTAATTATAACGTAAAGTCCCCTTCGAGGATTTGTTAAATGTAGGATTCCCCCCCCCCCCCCCCACCTTTCCCAGAAAAGACTCCCCTCCCTACCTCCCATTCTTTAAGAGTGGATAAAGGGATTTCATACGTAATATTCCAAAAAAAGTGGGAATGCATTGCAGCCAATCTTTATGAAGAGATGTAAATTTAAAAAAAAAAAAAAAAACAAGGGTTTGGTTTTAAGGGGTCATAACGGGATTTTTTCCAATTTTGCCCAAAAACCCTTTTTCAGGTTTTTTTTTAAAAGGGGGGCTTTGGGAAAATGATTACACAAAAATATGTCATTTTTTAAAAATTAGCTTAAAAAAGTTTACAAAAGACCCCACCCCAGAATTTTTTTAAGGAAAAAATTTTAAAGTGGGTTTTCTACAAAAGCGTAAACACGGAGCACAATGTGCCCCCATGGGGTGGGGAAAACCCGTGGGGGTCCAAAAACCCGCTTACCCTTTTTAGGCATTTTTAGGGCCAGGCTATTTTGGGCCCCCGGGCGGCCAGAGTAGGGCTTCAAATAACAAAAAAATCCACCCTAAAAAGGAGGGGGATAAAATGTGTAAATATTTTTTTTGTTGATGGTAAAACCAAAATCCGTAATAAAAAGACTAAAAAAAATTTTGGTGGGTACCCCTTAAACAATTTTTATGGGGGAAGATCTGGTAATCTGGTAATTGGAACCTAGTTTCGCATATAGCAAGGGTCACCCCTTTGTTGCTCCGTCCTGTGCCAAAAAAACACTCGTAGTCACAGTGTCAAAATGCATCAACTCAGAAGGGGGCGACGAAACTAATCCCCGTCACAAATGGAGCAAAATGCAACGGCCCCGCAGCAGAATCCACGGTTTAAAAATAAAAAAAAAATTAAAAAAAAAAAAAAGGGCCCGTGCCTAGCTTTCCCTGTGACTGAAGCATTAGGGAGGGTTAAAAATGAAAGGGTACCCCAGCGTCCCCTCACTATTAGTGGGAAAGGGATTGGCTTTTACACCCACCAGAGGCGTGCCCCTACAACGCCCTGACGCCTCGTTAAGGGGGCTGTTCCCCAACAGCCTGCGTCTTTGGCACGAAGGAGCACCTTGAACGGGGGTTCGGAATGCCGTTTCTAAAAATGTTATTTGTGTTTTTTATCACAATCGACGTCACTAAAAATTTGGGGATACCCAGCGGCGCAGTCCCCCAAGAGCACCCACTCAAATATTTATAATTGTCCAGAAGGGGTTATTTTGTCTCTTCTCGCCTCGCGAGGGAAAAGACGGCTCACCTTTAACCCCCATGTACGCAAGTGGGTCGGGGATTCGACATTGTCCATAGCAAAGTAGTACGGAAACGAATTGCTCTGTCCAGTTTTTCCCGCAATCATAGGCAGTGTTGCCAGTTAGCCGCCCCTATTTCCCTTTTTCGCCCCCAGACCCGGGGTAGATCCCGGTTAGGAAGTTTAAATGCGATTTTGAATGCTTTCTATCCATTCAGGGCATACTGAAACATTTTTGAAGCAATTTTTTGAGTCGAGAAAAATATGCTTTTGTGGCGGTTTGCTCGGTACCACGCTAAAACTTAGAAGCAGCGGTATTTTCCATGGGCAGCTTAAAATGGGTCTGGTAAGCGCCCCGTCCTCATGTTTGTTTTCCCCTTCTTCGCGTGTAGCCCCTGTGACCGATTTGCGCTTTACGGACCCATTGTGTGATGATGATATCTTTGGGGTTTAAAGTTTTCTACAGCCAACCGGCTAGGCCCCAGGAATTGATCCCCACAGACCTTCTAGTGTGATGACAATTTGAGATGCCCTGATGTCTATGGGTATTTACCATTTTTTCCGTGCCGGATAACGGGAGGCACTCCGTGGACAAAATTTTCGCCTTTTCCACAAGAGCGGCCCCTTTTTAGCGCGTTTCCTTTTTTGGGCGTATATAGCTTTTGGGGAAGGGGGTTAGCGTTTGCCCATACCTATGTAAGCCTTGACTTTTGCCATTGTTCTGCTAGTCTCGTCGGGAAACCCCGGACATAGCATGGCGTTTAGGAGGTGTCTTTTTTGGAACCGAGTATGAGTTAGGTCATTTTGTACCGTCCGTTTTTCTAGGGGTTTGCGACAGTGAGGAGGCCCAAAAACCATAGTCAATGACGTAAGCACAAACCTTATAGAAAGGAAAAAGGCGTTGTTTAAATCAGCTGCTGTAACCTGAGGCGCGACCTTTTCTGGTTAAATAAACGTTTTTACGGCATTTGTATGACAAGATCGTAAATGTATACCCCGGTATTTTATGGTGTCCGTTTTTTCATGCCCCACCCCATATGTTTGACTGGCGTTGGGTATTTACGATGTGAGTTTTAGGAGAAAAAAGTTAAGGAGGTTTGGACGGGTTTTCCCGGGTCTTTATTCCTGGCACCATCCTAGTCGCAGTTGGTTGTAGGTGGTTGTAATTTCCGCCTTTTTCCGAGGTAAAAAAGAAACATCTGCATACGACATTGTTCTATAGACCACGCGTTGTGCATGTGACTCCTGCTGTTAAATTTAAGGCACAGGCGCAGTGGGATCCCCTGGCGAAACCCTTAGGGGCGTTTAGGGTTTGGATGCCCCCTTTACACATCGAAGCGACACTGTTTTCAAAAAAAGCCCCGCCGACAGTAGACCCAACTTTTCTCTATCGCATTTCCCAAAAGCAGGGCTGTGAGCATGTTTTTTGGGACGCTGTTTTACGCATCTTTTAAGTCAATAGCGCGCAGCGTTTCCATCCATCCTGGAAAATATATGTTTAAGAAAAACGGATTGCACCAGTATTCTTCCCGGTCGGTAACCACCTGTGTAGGGGGAAAAGACCACCCTTAATTTTTGGGTTAAGTTTGGGAACGATTTTTTTTCCCGAGTTTTCCTACAGTGTTCTGAAAATGTTTTGATCCTTAAACCATTTTTTCTGTGTGGTTTTTCCTGGCTAGGAAAATGGCTGAGAAGCTGTGGAGCCCGCATCAGGAAAAAAATGCAGTTTATGGTGTGTTAAAATCGTGGTGTTTATCCATATCGTCTATCGAGGTTTTTAAGCGAGATCTAAGCCCCAGGACTGGGGCGGTCTGGGCAGGTTTCAGGTTTTCTTTGATGCAGTCCCTTGGATGTATACTGATCATGTCTCCGATTCGCAGGATATCATGTAAATTTGTTCATTGCTCCCCCATCTTCCCTGTTTTTTTTCCGTCTGCAGGAGAAATCTGTGCAGGAAGCCCCCCTTTTTCTTATCGTTTTAAAAACCCACCCGTTGCCTCTTTTGCTCGGGCTAACAGAGGTTTTGCCTCGTTTCTTTTGGTGGGCCCCCAGAATTTTTGAGAGATTTTTGTAACTATTCTTGACGATCATTCAAAAGGAGATTTTAGAAAGGTTTGTTTTTAAAATTTTATTATTTTTAATGAAAATCAAGAAAACCCTACAAAGCGTAGCAGTAGAATTGCGAATGAAATGATACTGAATTACAAAGATGAAAAAAATTTTTTTAGATCATTGAAGGGTTTTAAAAAGCTCTTGTAGGGGGGATCACCACGTTTACAAATAGCTCTTTTCTTTCTCCTCCCCCTTTAGGGAGCACCTACAAAAAATTAGTAAAATAATAACTTTAAAAAAAGTCTAATTAGGTAAGAAATAAAAGTAAT
Source organism: Candidula unifasciata (assembly GCA_905116865.2). Lineage (NCBI taxonomy): Eukaryota > Metazoa > Mollusca > Gastropoda > Stylommatophora > Geomitridae > Candidula > Candidula unifasciata. The sequence goes on from CAJHNH020001731.1 coordinate 4,564, forward strand.
GTCCAACAAGCCAAGCTAAACATTGAATAGATTGCATGTACAAAAAGGGTTAAAGACAATGAGCCGGTAGTTATTCAACAAATCACATTTTATTGTTCTTTCTGTGTCAAAGCAAGGAAACAATGGTGATCTGAAACCAACAAGAAAAGACATGGAAACCATAACAGTCATCATCTTCATGTGAAAATTAAGAGCTTCACATTTTTAAAAAGTATATATTAACCACATTATATGAACAATAATAATATATGTATGTGAATAGTAATATGAATAATATTAGTAACTGTACAATTCTAATCTGTGGGATGTATAGTGCTTTAAGTGAAGACGTGTCATATAAAAGGAATGTTTTAGTTGGGAGGGGTCACAATTTATGTTCCTTAAATTTATTCTAGATCACAAGAAAGTTTAACATGGGCGATGATGAAATAAATTAAGACAACTAAACAGTTCCTCACCCATTGGTCAGCAGGGTACATCAGGTTAGTACTTAGTGCCCTAATTATAACTTCTTAGAAGGCTGAATGGGGTATCTGAGATTTGGCCTGCTAGTTCGGACACCAGATAGGGCACCACAGAGAGCCCTTTCACTTGGACATAATGGATTTATCTAGAAGTCAGCCACGCAAGTGATGGATAGATGTTAAATCCAAAGCTGTCAATACTATCATCTATGTAGCACTTACCAAGGCTCGCGCCTGATGCCTCTTCATAACCTGATGCTGAAAGGCAGAACAGGATAGAAGAAGAAAAAGAAAAAGGATAGGCTCCAAGATGCAACTCATTGAGCCACAAGAGTGTCAAACTTTCAGACAATAGTTTAAAAGAGAAACACAGTCAGCCACTTACCTGTAGTCAAAACACATCAGCAATACATTACTCTCATATATGATACAGAGTAACACTATCTTGGTCTCTGGCACAATGTCCAATTTATTACATGTCACTGACTATATGTTTGGCAGTTAGTGTCCTAATATTTTATGGAAGCAGACTAAAAAGATCTGACAACACATTTGTTTTCTCCTTGTATAGACCCACTGCCCCAAATAAGCATGTCCTAACAGGCTTTGTTCCTTATTAGTGGTTTTGCTTTGAAGTCAGAGTGTATCTGCCTAAGAGATGAGGAATCAAAGTCCAAATGTGGATCCCCCCTTCCCCCCCCACAAAAAAAAACAGAACTTTTCACTGGAGTTTATTTACTTCTTCATGTTCACTGGATGTAGACTCCAGCAGAAAGTTCTGGTTGTTTCTCAGCTTTTGGACTTAAGTCTTGTTCCAGAACTTGAGTTTTGCCTGCACATCTGTTTTACAGCTCTGGCTTTTTGTAAGCTGTTGGTTCCATACCTCCCAGGCAGATGCACCCCAACTTCTAAGAAAACATCCTAATCAGTTCATTCAACACCCACCCCCCCCCCCCTTCCCCCACTAGGGTCCTGAACCCACATAGGGTCCTGAACCCACAAACCTGAATCACAAATTACAAAACCGAACGCAGTCCTGTCAAACTCATAACAACGCCCTCATATTATTTAAGGAACACATCTAGATGATTTGACTTACTTCAAGCTTGATCTTTTCTGTCTTTGAACTTCCAGTGGAGTATTAGCTCTCAACCAAACTCACTCCAAACCCTGTGTAGGCTTATTCATTACAACGTGGGTTTCTCAACTGAAGAACTAAGCCAGTTCCCTGTCATATTCTTTGCTTCTCTTATGGACTTGATAACACACTGGAGTGCTGCTTTTAATGAATGCAAAATAATAATTTTACAGGTTTCTTCGAAGCTGGAGTGCTTCTGCCTAAGAGGCAAGGAACCAGCAGTCTGCACACAAATTAGCCAGATCTGTACAATGGATGTGCAAGGCGAAATGAACTTCTGTAATAAAATTAAAGTTTAGAAGTGGACGCAGAAAAAAGAACATTCCACTGCAGTTTAAAGCTGGTGAAAGTGAAGAGAAAAGAAGTTTTTTTTTTCTTTTTCTGGCACTGACTTCTTCTTGCTAGCTCGCTTTCTGCTGTTCCTCTCTATATGTTTTCCTTTTTTATCTCCTCTAAACAACACTGAAATAAGAAACAAATGGTTTGAGAAAACAAAGATGTCAAAACCCTCAGACGAATGTTGCTGAGAAAGATCAAGAGCGCTGGCCTGGATTCCATCCAAGATATCGAGGAAAGTAGGAGTAGATTGCCAGCCTTATGTGATTTACATTGGCACAACAAGATGATGATGAGTTTTAATTTTTATAAGAGAGTTATGTCTTTTAAATATATCACTAGTCTCTTTTTAATTTACTTCAACATCTCTGTTTCCTTTTAAATTCTCACTTGACCTTTTGTATTTAATTGCTTTTTGTTTCCATGAAGTATGTCATATTTTTCTGTATACCCACATCTCAAGAATCTAAATTTGACTTTGTGAGGGAATAATGGGTAATGATTTAAAGATTTGCATGACCCAAAAAGAACATCACACCAAGGATATAAGAAGGCTCTTCCAACAACAATCACCAAAAAAGAACATCACAGCATGGATATAAGAAGGCTCTTCCAACAACAATCACCAAAAAAGAACATCACACGGATATAAGACATAACAAGGGCTCTCCAATCAAGGCTCTTCCAACAACAATACCAAAAAAGAACATCCCACCATAATAGACAAAACAAGGCTCTTCAACAGTCACCAAAAAAGAACATCACAATTTATCAAAAAAGACTATCCACACCATGGCAACATAACAGGGCTCTCCAATCAACAATTACCAAAAAAGAACATCACACCATATATAAGAAGGCTCTTCCAACAACAATCACCAAAAAAGAACATCACACCATGGATATAACAAGGCTCTTCCAACAACAATCACCAAAAAAGAACATCACACCATGGATATAACAAGGCTCTTCCAACAACAATCACCAAAAAAGAACATCACACCAAGGATATAAGACATAACAGGGCTCTCCAATCAACAATTATCAAAAAGCAGACATAACCTCTCCAAATAGACAAAAAAAGGCTCTCCAGTAGACAACAAATTTATCAGTCAAATTTATCACTAGACTATCACACCATGGCCGACATAACAAGGCTCTCCAATCAACAATTTTCAGAAAAGACCATCACACAACGGCAGACATAACAAGCTCTCTAAGCAACAAATATCAAAAAAGAACATTATATCAAGGACACAAGAAGGCTAATAAAAAATTAGCAGAAAAGAACATCACACCAGTACATAAGAAAGTTCTCCAGTCAATAATTAACTGGCACATTTATTTGCTGTATGCTAATATGTTTTAATATGGAAGAGGATTAAGTACTTAAGAGCTTGTCCTCCAAATTTGATTCAATTTGGCCCAGTAGTTTTGAAATTATCCTGACACAGTAATGCACATGTGCAAAAACATTATTTTGAGAAAACGGCCTTGAAATATTTGTATGAGATGAGGGTGCTGATTGGCTGAATCAAGCATATCCTTAATAAACGGACCAATGAAACTGGATGTACGGGCCTCATGAAATGGAACAATTGGCAACTTAAATGAAGTCTCTAAGTCAAGTATAAATAGAGATAACATTTTTCAATGTTTGTGCATACGTAATGAGCATGAAAACTTAAAAATAAATTAGTTACACATGCTTCAAAGATGCAGAAATAGAGTTTTAAAACACATTCTTTTTAGAACCTCATTTGCAAAGCTGTTTTCTATTAGGAATAATTGTAAATCATGTACAGAAACTCAAAATGGTCAAAATTTACAATTTTCATCTTGGTCCCTCCCCTATGAAAAAAAGCAGGAGATGTGAACCAGCATCATTGAACACGGTTATAAACCATAAGTGCTCTACCACCAATACGGAAAGATGATAAGAAACTGTACGCCTATGTCACCGTCCGCATGAAACTCCATAGCTACAACGACGTTCCTCCATTTACCCTAGAGTGTTAACTCTGGTACCCATTTCCTAGAAGCTGGGTGAAACCCAGGAACCGCCTGGTTTTGAATACTGGCCGTGGGCTGCAGCGAGTTGCAGTTGGATTTGAAAGTGAGTCTTCTATCGACTGAGCTAACTCAGCCCCCTCCCCTTAGAAGCATGTTGAAGCACAAGAAAACCCCTCTAGATGCTATTTTTACAAATAAATTCATACCCTGACCTCCTAAATGCTGTGCATGTGTAAACTAATAGCTAATAGTGTAAACTATGTGTCTCATAAACATGTCCCCTAGAAAAATAGGTTAAGTGACATTTATGGAGAATTTGATCCAACTGGAAGTGCCAGTTTTCAGCTTCTCTGGGAGCTTTGGGAGCTTTTCTTCTCAGGAGCTTTTCTTCATACATTTCTCTTAGCAACAATGATGAACTGAAACTAATGAGTAATTCAACTGAAATTAAAAACAATTTATGCCTAGAAATGTGTTTAAAAAAACTTCTTTATTGCCACACAAGGTGTAGGTTAAAGCCAAAACGCTTTTACATTATTATATGTGTGACTGGAGAATGCTGACATACAAACTAACAATATAAGCCCTGTTTAATAATATGTATATAAATTTAGCTACTGGCCAATGAAACGAAACAAAATACAAATAAGTGAAATGATGAATCTGATATATATATATATATATATATATATATATATATATATATATATATATATATATATATATATATATATATATATATATATATATATATACATATACATATACATATAAAACATAAAATGTATATACATTTAGCTACTGGTCAATGAAACAAAACAAAATACAAATAAGTGAAATGATGTATCTGATATACATAACATGAACAAATAAATATACAGAAGCATAATCACAAAAAGCCGGTGCATCTGTGGTTGACACCTTTATTAACACTATGCAAAGTCACCTTTTATGGGCTAAATTCTTGTTTCGAGAAAATCAGGTCTGGACGTTGAGATCTCTGAGAAATCAAAAGAAAAACTGTGCAGTTGCATGAAAAGTAATATATCACTTTGACCAATCTGGAGAAGAAATTAACATGAATGCCTTAAGCATATTGTAAAGTGACGAATAACAGTCCTGAGAATCTCCAAAACTGCAGCTAGGTGACTTTGTCATAGCGCATAGTGCCAATAATATATATTTTTTCTGGGTAATCACTACACACATATCTGCTGTAAAGATACAGTTTAAAGTGCAATTAGTCTCGTTCTGTTGGTAAGTAAAAACAATGTAAAAAAAAAAAAACACTTAAAAAAAAAAATACTTGCAGTTAAAAAAAAAAAAGGACAGACAGTAAGGTATTTAAAAAAGGGTATAAATTACACCAGAAAAAAAAAAAAAGGTGCTGACCAACCTCTGCCTCTAAAAAGGTGCCAACCAGCACTTCTGGTTGGATCTAATTTCCCCATAAATGTTTCTACCCAAGTTTTCTAGCTGATGTGTTTACAAGATGCATAGTAAACACTGTTAGCTGTGTTCACGCCTGCACAGGATTTAGGTGAGTATAATGATGTATTTACTTTAAAAAAAGAGAGAGAGAGAGAGAGAGAGAGAATCAAAACTGGGGTGGAGGAGAAGGGGGGATAGGGGTGGGTCGTAAATGAAACAGATTTTCTTAAGCTATGCTGACATCATGATTTTCTTTTGCATCAGTGTTAAAGATCAGGGGGTCAAGGCATGAGTCACCTGATACATATTTTTCTAGGCTGCGGGCAATGAATTCCATTTATTGCTTTATTCTGCATTTTTTTTTACTGATTACTCCCTTTATATATCACTATATAATTCAAAAGAAATTTTTTTTTTAAATGTACATTAAAAAAAATTTAGTAGTGTAAACTGGTTGCTTTTTTGTGTGGGAATTCCCACAGGTTAGTGACTCTATTATTATTACCAAGGTGACAACATTAATACAAATATGAATAAAAAATGTGAATACCAAAAAAATCTGGGTTAATAATGTCTGTACTTGATAAGATACTTTACTACAGGATACAATCACTTCTGCTTCTTCTTGCTAAGGAAAAAAGTGTTAGATTACAACAATGAAGGTTACTTGCATGTCCTGTTCACAAACCACCTCTAGCATTTACTGATTTTTGTTTGTTTTCACAAAGCTACTTTACATTCACTTGGTGTTGATCTGTTATGTCCAGTAAAGGATTTACAACAATGTTTGTGTGTGGTTGTGTGTGTGTGTTTGTAGGGGGGGGGGTGGGAGGGGTGCTCAGCAGTGTGCCACTGTTTCTGAACCAGCACTAGCATTTATTGGCTGTTTTTGGTTCTTTCTCTACTGTACCACTGCTGTGCAAATGACACAACACTCATACCACTGTTCAAAACTACACAAAGTCCAGCTGATTCAGAACCTTGGTACATCAGGACTGTAAAGCCTTAGAAAAATATCTTTTCGCAATCTGAGCAACTGAGCAGGCAGGTAGACTGGCCAGTTCTGCATCCCTTGGTGTTGATGTATGATAAGCATGATGTTGTGAGGGCTCTTTGGCACCGAGTGAACAGTGTGGAAGCACAACAAATAGGTGTAGATCATTTTGGTCTGTCTGAGGAGAATGGCGCTGTGAGGAGTTACCAGGGGATCTGGACAATGCTGAACACTCAAGGGAGGGGTGAGATGAATATACAATCAGAACGGTTACTGGTACCATCAGAATTGGAACTCTTTGCTTGTTGCCGAAGATGGGGACTGAGCGCTTATGAGAGTGTGCTTAGTGCTTTGATGTTGATTCTTAATTCAATATTTGTTTGCAATTTCGCCAGAACTCTGTTTGCCCCAAGACACATTTCCTAAGACTATAATATAAAGGGCAAGCAGTCATCAAAGAACTACCCCATGTGGGTACTGGGGCCCTATTGTGAGGAAAGCAAGAATAGACTTACTGCCTCCTAACAAGGATGTCAAAGACATCAGCTACATATCAGCAACAAGGAACAACCAACTGCACACAAATGAGCCAGTAAAATGAATGTACACGCAAAATTCAGGCACTGAAACAGGGCCAAATTACAAATGGATGAACAACCGGGATTTTCTGTCGGAGCTTACAGTGGGTGAACAAAGAAGAAGAAGATCAAAGAACTACTCCACTGTATCTTTTATAAGATGACAGATGGTAAAAAAAAAAAAAAACATAAATTTCTTTTTAAAATACCACTGGGGGTAAACCCTAATGTGAAGGGGAAAAAAAACTGACTTGTTTCCCCTCATGTTGTAAAATTAGTCTAATCAGTGGTGTCTGCTTTGTAGCCGGAGAGTTAAGGGCCAACAGTTTGCACATGCAAAACTCAAGTTCTGGACTCTGGAGTGGGTAAATAATGAGAACTTTCCACCAGAGTTTAGAGCTAGTGAACGTGAAGAAAAAATATTTATTAAAAAAATATTTAAAAATCAAAGTAAAACAGGGAGAGATACCGAGCTTATTGATAACAGTTAAGTTATACACTCACCAGCTGACCTAAAGTTCTAGGGTTCAAATCTAATTCGAGGTGGATTTTAATCAAAACTAACCATAGTAGCCAGGTCAACTCAGCCTAAAAAGGGTATAATCTTTTATTTTAATCAAATCAGCCTAGCCTAAAATGGGTACCATGTTCTACCAATCAGTCTATTCAAATAAGTCTAACACTATATGCCCTATTCCCTAAAGACATGAAAATGGGTCCTTTACTTACTTACCACACTACAGCTTTAGGAACAAGTATTAAATACAAGAAACATGGAACCTAGAGCTGGAGCCTGAAGAAAAGCAGATAACCAGTAGTTGTATTAAACAAGGCTGTTTATAACTTTCTTTTGTTTTCTTTCATCTAGTGCATCTTCTCTGGATACACTAAAGATATTTCCCGGGATTACTGGCAGGGTAGTGTTTAGTAAATCTGCTAACCAAACACAGTGGTTAGTTGCCAATTCTCAGTAGCGGCAGAATTATTCTACAAGTCTCTACACTGGAGTTAATCCAATCTCAAGTCAGTTAATTATCTGAACCTTCTGGAAACTTGTCACCCCACCCTATAATATTTTGACCCTGTATGTGTGAAAAATATTCCCTGATGAGGTCTTTGCCATGGCACACCTTGACGTTTTGTGAATGATTTTCACTTGGCCTGTTCTATGAAAACAGAAGCAATGTTTATTGCTAATTTGAATGTTAAACACATCATAAATTATGAAATTAACTGTATCATCACATTGGTAACTAAATCTTTTTTTTTTTCAAACAACAGTGAAAAGAAGAAAAAATGCAATGGTAGTAACATGTAACAAGACCTGCCGGCCTCTCCAAAATGAGGTACAAGGCTCAACAGAAGGGAAGAGGAGAAGAGGCAGACCGGATCAGACCTGGATGCAGAATTTTCCTGAAGGGACAGCCATACATCAATTGCATCTGACCAACAGAGGCGGAGGAAACTCAACAGAAACTGGTGACACAATTGTGATGAAATGACCTCAGCGTTTTTAGAAGTTAATATGTTTAATATTTTCTTTGGTTTAACAAAATAACTAAGAATTATATTTACTATGCACTAAGCCCAATTACTTAAACCATGTGGGATTTAAAATTGTTTCCAGTCTTAGCCCAGACAAAAAAATTAGTCCTGTCTTAAGACTGCATAATATTAGCCAGTCAATGTACCTGGGGAAACCAGTGTGTAATAAATGTTTCATAGTAGGCCAGAATGGGCATGTTTCAAGCTTTCAGATCAAGGGACCTAAGTCTGGCCAGCAAGAAAGTTCAGCCATTGTGTCTCCACAGTTGGTTGGTTTTTCACACCTTTCCAGTGACACTGGGGAAAACTAGATTTGCCCACTTAACTCTTTAAGACCCGAGCAACGCTTTGAGTGTTGACTAAGAAGTTCCAATTTGCCCAAAAAACACTGTGAGCATCGATCCTGTGTCCTGTACATATTGCTTCGCACACAGCTTCATATTTGTTTGTAATGTTCGGAGCTACTTTTAAAGTATTCAATTAAGGCTACTCTAACATGTTTTCTTCGTATAGGAGCCTTTATTCAGCCATGTGTAGTAGCAAACTGATCTCATTCCTTTCCAGACCGTGCATTTTGTAATTTCGTTTTCGACAACATGGACACCAGTGTTCCAACCACAAGTACAGGCCACATTATGCGTCTGTCTGTGGCCGAAGCTCAGAAATTGTTTCAGTCGGATGTTTTCAATTCAGATAATGATAATGAAAATTTAGATTTTCCGGAAAGTGATTGGGATAGTTAATTTACACCAGCGGCTGCTAAGCCATCAGCTGTTTGGGAATTTAGCGATAAGCGATCAGCTGTTTGGGAATTTAGCGATTCTGACGAGTTGGACACAAAGAATGTTCCATTGCTACAGTATTTAGGGTGTAAGAGAAGTAAAGTGCTTTAAACAAATAGACAGTACCATACTATGGCTAAGCTACATTGAAATCATTGCAGTTCAAGTCTGTATATACCTGTACAAAGTAATCAGTAAATAGCGTGTGTGTAATGGTCAATTTTTCTGCCATTTTTTTTCTCTGAAATTGTGTTCATCACTCTGTGAAAACTTAGAGCTTTTGAGTGCTTAACTAAACCAGAAACTTATTATATATTTGGAATATGTTAGGAAACTGAACAAACTTTAAAGTGTTATTCTCAAATTTGGATATTTACTGCTCTTATGGCTGAATCTGTCTTGACTGGTTATCGCGTCGGCTTTCAAAAAGCCTTATTTCTGATTGTATAGCCTTGTATTATGCTGGGAACGCACCCTGTGAGTCCTTATCAGAACTCCTAACCAGGCTTGCTGACCCTTCAGAGACCAAGCTATACCTAGTCACCTGAACCAGAAAGCGAGGCGAAATCACCAAACCAGTCTACAACCAGCTAATTCCAGCACCCCATCATCATGGCACGAGGCAGCAGACCCAGCTGGAAGAAGGCCAGCCAGCAGAGGCAGCCCAACAGATGCACTACCCAATCTGCCTCAGCTTCCAGGAAAATGAATGCAACTGCTGTTAAAGCAAAGAAGACTGATGCCCTGGCCACTGCTGAGGCCCTAAGTGACGTGCCAGCTTCTCCTGAACCAGTCGTGCCGACTTCACCAGAACCTGCACCAAGACCAGCCTTACCAGAGCCATCCATCTCACCTGAGAGACAGAAGGCAGGCAGCCTTGACTTTGCAGCCACTGTATTCATCCAGCAGACCAGCATGGGTCAAACATGGCTCACCGCCCAGACCACACTGCTGCTGGTGAATATACTTGAAAGCTTACTTGGTAAGCATGCTTTGGCAAGAATCAAGAAAATAAGGGACAGCGTGACTGCCACGCTGAACAGAACAAACTGCACGTTGAACCTGATCCGTGAAATCAAGAAGAACAGAAAGGAGACACTGCAGCTTCCCAATGAAATGATGGTGACCACTATGTTCCAGATCGCCAGGCGCTCCTAAAACACTTGAAGAAAGAGAACTCAAAACTGAGATTCACAAAACAAGAGAGGATGGAATCTAAGCACAACCCATCACCAGTTGCAGTCCTCACCACAGAGAGCGAAGACATACCAGACCAAGTATATCTGAAACAGAGGAGGCAGAGACCAGAACAGTACATACCACAGGTACTGCAGTGTTCCTGGTGCGAGAAAGCCTAGCACTTCAGAGCATCCTGTGTGAGCAAGCACAAAATTTGTCGGCACTGTTCAGAACACCACGCCTTCAGCGACTGCCCCCTATGAAGACAGACCAAGACTTCCAGAAAGCCAACACAAATAGGAAATGTGCCAACTGTTCCAGCCAACACTGTGCCAGGTACCCAGAATGCCCCTATCTCCAGCAAGCCAGAGAGATCGCAACCACTGCCGTCAGGGAAAATATTCCCTACAAAGAAACCCACAGGAGACACGAGGCACCCAAAGGCGTAGCAGCAACAGTCACCTCCAAGCTTGAAAACGAGATCGCCCGCCTGAAGAATGAGATCCAGGCACTTCGTGAAGAAAAGACAATAACCAAAGCCAAGAGAGATTTTAAAAAATGACACAAGATGAGAGATCGAAGCATGATGCAGGCGTCCCTGGAATCTCAGAAACAATGATAAGCTGGATGCGCAGACATGGCGAAGTTCAAAGTCGACATCCTGATCGTCATTCAGACCCAGAAGGGGCAGACAACCAAAGAAACGGAGACCGACATTCAAGAAATGAAAGAAACCCAGCAGAAACTCCTTGCCGAAGTCATCTTGATCAAGACAGCGATAGCAGAAACAGAGGCAAAGTTACCTGAAGCCAAAGAAGAAAATGCAAAGTTAAGCAACAAGCAGCAAGCAACAATAAAGGTGATCAACATGAGAGAAGAAGACCACAAAGAAGCAGTCAGGGTAGAGGCACTATGGAAAGCAAGGGATGCCAGAATCGGTGTGCAGGCAGCAGCAGAGGTGAAAACACAATGGTATATCACAGACAAGGAAACAATGAGGGCCACAAAAACACTTCATATCTAACTAGATGCGATCAGAAATGACATAGTGAATGAAATCTACCAATCAGATGATGTCCTAACTAAAGCAGACTACTTCAACTCAAGCCAGCCATCAAGTACATGGTTCCCAGATGAGCCAACCAAAACACAGAACGGGACACCAAAATTCGGCGGAAAACAAAGCAAGTGCTGATACAACAGAAACTAATGCCAGAAACAATACCACCAGCACCAAACCACTTGAAACTCAATGCACAAGCAGCGCTAGACAGCCAAGGTAGAAGAGGCCCATTAAAGCAGCACCAGATTCCACCTATAACCTGACGCAGCGCCGCCCAGGCATCAAACTGCCAGTCCTTTTCAGGGCAAGCATTTTACCACTCCTTGGACGCATAACCTGCTAATCAAAACCACCCTAACCCGCCTTGACAGCGGAGCAGCCAACTCAACGATCCGGAACACAGCGCAAGAACAGCCAGATATGAGAGCAGCCTAACGAAAAGATTCCATAACAAACAACACGGAAAGCAGTAATGCTTTACAACCCTTAGGTGAACGTGGTCACGGTTAAAATTGATTGAATTGAATGAATTCAATTCAGATTGCAGACCAGCCTGCCACCAACTAAGATCAACAGCAGAAATTAATTCTAGCTGTGTGAGTCTTTTGTTTGGCAAACTGCTGGAATTTTCCCAGGTATGAGTGAATATCAATTACTCTTTCATTTATCTGTTAGGAGTCTAGCTATTCTACTCTACCTTTTCTGAATTATCTGAATACACATTCTGCCTAAATTAGTTCTCTGTCAGTATTAAGCTTATCTGCCCATGGTTTAAAAACATCTAAGTGTCCATCATTGTTCTTAACCAGTTTGCTCTGTAAAGTATATTTTTTTTATTATACCGTCCATTTTAAATCCCCGTAAGTATATATCTTGGCTTTAAAGCACAGGCCAATCCCCACCTTGCCTATATAACGACTTTGGTACTCTTTATGACTGTGCGGTGTTTAGATGAGACAGGTATGATCTTATTTATTGACAAATAGCATTTGAGGGATTGTACCCGTGAAAAATGCCTTTTTTTTATAGAAAGGAAAGTATTCACAAATTTTTTTTTTATACCCCATTTGTGTTCACTGATTACTCCCCTTCCATATTTCAACACCAGTTTTGAAAACAAAAATGTCAAAATCTTTCTGTAAATTTAAATAATGCGGACACAAACAATACATTGCACAATTTATTGCCTGGCATATTTCACTGTATATCATAAGGTGCGTTACTACAGAGTTACATTAACATATAATGAAACACAAAGTAAATAATTTTCTTGCTGAAATGCATAAACCACATTGTCGAGTTGCTGTATATCAATCCACCGGAAATTCAAAATCAGTCCCGAGATTGCCATGGTAACTTTAAATTGATCATGTGATCTTTCTGTTTACATAACACAGGAGAGTAGAGTTTTCCTGATACAGCCTTGATTACTTTTAACAAATGTCTGCTCAGTGTGTGTTAAATAATCCTGAAAGCACGATTTTTATCAACTACGTGTACGGAGTCGAGCAAATGACATCCCATCAACAAATTAGATTCTTTCTTTTTTGCTGATCTTGATGCAGGACCTCCACTCAGTTGTGTGTACAGCCATTTAGGGATGTGTTCTGCCACACTATTTTTGAGTTGTCTCTCCGTTCGATCAATGTAAGTCAACTGGCACTTACAAGTAAAGTTTTGTGCTTCATTAAATGTTGACTTCACTCTGTAGTAACGCACCTGGCGAGATACAGCAAAATATGACAGACAGTGAATTGTGCAATGTATTGTTTTTGTCCTCATTATTTAAATTTACAATTGGAAAACACTATTTTGAATTTTTGTAAATTCGTGGCGGGTCAAAGGGTTATTGCTTAAAAAACAAACATATTTTCTCAGGAATCCCAGATTATGACAACTGACCCCCCCCCCCCCTCCCCCATATCCCCCACCACTGATTCCAGGATAAAAGAGTTAACATGACAAGAAAGCAACTGCATGTGAGCAAAATATAATAATGAATCATCACAAAACAGTCATAAGGGAATGTATTTTCACAGTGATCTCATGAAACAACAGCATGAACCGGTTTAAAAACATATAACTCTCTCACTTATTGTAAAATATGAACACAAATATATGTTTTTTTTCAAATTCACAAATATTCTCGACTTATTTCTAACAAGTAAAACTTCAAGAATAATTTAAAAATAAATAAAATCTCATGTAGTGTTTCATTCATCTTTGAATGGAATATTTACAGCGCAACATTTCACTGAACAATCTGTCATTAATTTACAGCGGAACAACTTCAATGCCGCCCGAATGCCACAGTCTCATTTTTATTCTGACATTTTAATCACCTTCTGCGACACACTTTCAAGCAACAGCAAACGAAGTTATTTTTTAATAACTGACTCATTTTTATAATATCAGTAACAAATCAATTATTTAGAAATAGGGAAATATATAAAATAAAAAAATAATTGGTAAAATATACATTTGTTGATGTCTACAGACACTGGCAAAAAGGAAAGCCTGAACAGTGTGGTGGCAGAGACATGATCCTTCTGTTTAGTATACTCTGCTCTGTGAAATGCTAGTATTGAAGTTGTGAGAATGTACATCCGAGTTAAGAACTGACATATCAGCACCTGAGACATTCTGACAGGTGCTCCGTCTCCAACTTCAGAAGCCGTTGCAGAAATCCAGTTGCAACGCTACCAACAGCAGTTTTTTTTTTATATGTTTGTCTTGTCGTTGTGAGTGTCTGCCAGATCCCCTGGTCACTCCCTGCTGCACTACTCTCTGTATATTTGACTACTGAATGCATAATAATGTTGTATATTTGACTACTGAATGCATAATAATGTTGTATATTTGACTACTGAATGCATAATAATGTTGTATATTTGACTACTGAATGCATAATAATGTTGTATATTTGACTACTGAATGCATAATAGTGTTGTATATTTGACTACTGAATGCATAATAATGTTGTATATTTGACTACTGAATGCATAATAATGTTGTATATTTGACTACTGAATGCATAATAATGTTGTATATTTGACTACTGAATGCTTAATAACAATGTATATGTGCCTACTGTGTGCATATTAATGTTATATACTTGCCCTCAGTGTGCATATTGATGCTGTATATTTGACTACCGTGTGCATAATAATGTTGTATATTTGACTACTGAGCGCACAATAAAGTTATATATCTACATGTGCCCTTGACACAGAAAAATTGTGCACTAAGAGTTTAAAATGTGTGCACAAGTACAAACTAAAACAGGCTAGACAGGTCACTGCAAGAGGGCAGGTACAGAACCAGTTATTTTACATTTGAAGACATTCATAAGACCTCTGCCCCTGTTTAAAACAAACAGTATAAAAATGATAGCTACAATGATTGTTTTGTTTAAGACTAGGAAACTTCCTCTCAGGCATTAACTCTTTTAGTCCCAAGGAACTCATCACACATCATTAGGTTCCTACCCAAAAGCCCAATGAACGCAAGATGCACCAATTCTACATCTCTCTTTACTACCCCTTGGGCCTCTGATGCTAAACCCAGTGGGACTCAAAGAGTCATGTTTTTATTTCTTGCTACACTGACATGGGCCTCTTTTCTTACACTCTTGAACAACAGAAAGGGAGACAGAGAAAAAACGAAAAAAAATAAAGAAAGGAAAAGGCAAGAGATACGACAAAAAATAAGGAAAGGGAAAATAAAGAAAAGAAAAAAAGAACATTAAATTTCCGATAACTCCCCCCCCCCCCTTTCCCCTCCCCTCCACACAGGTATGTGCTCATAGACATATGTATGCATACATGAAAAACAACAATTATAAAACATTAGAAATCACCAGTAAAGCCTTTATCACATCTTACTAAATCTTTTAGTCTCACAAAATTTTGCAGCAAATTAGCATGGTAAGATTAACCATTATGACAAATGGAAAGTGTATGTTGTTTAAAAACGCTAAAAACACAGTCGAAGTGACCATATTGAAAGCTACATTTTTTTTTAGCAAACTCTTAGCCAAATTTAAAAAAAGTAGAACACATTACGTAGTGGTTGGGACTCGTGGTAGACTTCAATGACACATCATGAAATATTGGAACTGACAGAGTAATGCCTTAGAATATGCTGTATGGACAGTATACTCAGTCCACAAATGTCTCAGCACACAGAAACGACTTCAGACGGACGAGCGGACAGGGGGGGACCCTAGTCCTATCCTTAAAAAAAAAATTTGTTTTAATAAAGATGCCACTTGTAGCTTACAAATATGAAACTAGAATTTGAAGTTATTGGATTTAATAAACTCCATAACCTTCAAGTCTTTTTGGCAATTTTTTTTTAAAGACCAATCTGCACTCAGTGACTGATGTGTCAGTCTACCAGTTGTCTTTACTTCCCAGAATATTTCCTCATACCTATTTTCAGGCCAGGTCAACCAGGAAGCTCAGGTAGCATTTACAAATTGCCTAGAAAGGATTCGAATTAATGACCCCGAGGCTGACAGACAAGTGTTAGCCAATGAACTTCTACCAATTTTTTTTTAAATTACTACTCAATACAATTAGTGCAAACTATCTGCAACATCAGGAATATAAAACTATACTCGTATTTTTATAGATTAATCACTATTCAGTGGGTGATGTGGTCAA
The DNA here is from genome assembly GCA_905116865.2 of Candidula unifasciata. Lineage (NCBI taxonomy): Eukaryota > Metazoa > Mollusca > Gastropoda > Stylommatophora > Geomitridae > Candidula > Candidula unifasciata. The sequence continues at coordinate 20,754 of CAJHNH020001731.1, forward strand.
CATCAGGCCAGCCGCCTTTACTTCTTGGGACATTACCTGGTATATAAGTTGAACTGACCTGGGAGCCAAGGTCAATTCTGAGAAAACTCAATGAAGATTTTGACATTTTGGGCAACTATGCTAAAGCGGCACCAAATACTTAGTAACATTAGTACAACAGCAGGATGCATCCAAGGTCAAGGTGGCCAGAAGTGCAAGAAACATAACCCTATATCTCCCTCGGCACCAAAATGGTAGAAGAGGAAGTAAAAAAAGAAAAAAACAAAAAGTAAAGTAATACAGTAACACTGATGATTCAATCAGGTTTGCCCCTTTAACTCTTTGAGTCCCAGAGGGTTTAGCATCACAGGCCCAAGGGGTAGTCAAAAGAGACTAAAATCGGCGCATCGTGCGTTCATTGGGCTTCTAGGCAGTAACCTATGAACGTATGATGCGTTCCTTGGGACTCAAAGAGTTAAGAAATATTTTTTTTCATCACTAAACAAACAGTGGCTGAAGATGTTTTCTGCTAATTATCACATACTGAAAAGCTTCAATAATGAAAGTGATCACAGAGGGAGACAAATCGAAACTCCCACTAAGTGAAATAACATTGACAGTTCAAATACAATTGTTCATACTGAAGATTATGGGATCAGTAGAGGCTGATGCATTTGTTCACACTAAACTAACGTGAAATGAAGCAAATATTTTTTTTTTTAACAATACATGAACAGTTTAATAAAACAGAGACAGTTTTGATTTAGTCTGTTACACTAGACCAGTTCACATTTTTTCAGGTATATGAGTTATATTTGGTGAGTGGAAATGATGTTACTTTTATTGTGTGCTGATCTTTATCTGCTCAGATTTTTTTTATCTGCCTAGAGATTGAAAGAGCCAAATTTTTAGACTGACCTGTGTGTCCTAATCTTAACCTTTTAAAACATTAATCTTGAATAAAACAGAGACAATTTTGATTTAGTCAGTTACACTAGACCAGTTCACGTTTTTTCAGGTATATGAGTTATATTCTGAAAGTCCTGTATTTGATGAGTGGAAACTCATCTTTCTCTGCTGTGCTCATCTTTCTCTGCTGTGCTCATCTGTCTCTGCCGTGTTCATCTGTCTCTGCCGTGTTCATCTGTCTCTGCCGTGCTCATCTTTCTCTGCCGTGCTCATCTTTCTCTGCCGTGCTCATTTTTCTCTGCTGTGCTCATTTTTCTCTGCTGTACTCATCTGTCTCTGCTGTGCTCATCTGTCTCTGCTGTGCTCATTTTTCTCTGCCGCGCTTATCTTTCTCTGCAGAGCACATATTTCTTTGTTTAAAAGAATAACAGTCCATTTTTTAAAGAGCCTATCTTTTATGGCTGAACAAAACCTGCTCTGCTCAGCCCATATTTCTCTGCTGAACCACACTTTCTCTGTTGGGTACACATGTATCAATGCTGAATATTGAATTGAGAATTGACATCACAGCCCTTAGGATACCCCATAAGCGCTCTGTCCCATCTTCAGCAGCAAGCGAGGAGTTCAAATTCTGATGGCACCAGTAACTGATTTTATCATATCACCTGGATCATTCATATATAAGTAAACACAGACAACTGCAACTCTATTAAAAACATATCTTTTGAGGAGGGAGCCTGAACACCTACTAGCATATTCAGAGTTCCATGAGGATAACCTTAACTGTAATGATCAGCTTAACAATAAGGATAACCTTTATGATAAGAATAACCTTCATGATAAAGATAACCCTATTGATGACTAATAATTGTAAAAAAAACCACTGATGCAAACATTTCTCAGATGACTTCATTTCAACATACATATTTTTTTTCATGATATAATGAACCAGACAGGACCATAACAATTATATACACCAGTTGTGATTGACAATTTGTTTCTTTATATCAATGATTATATAATTACCAAATTGTTTAAATTGTACATTACTTCTCGAATCAAATACATTATTTCATACAATCCTTATTTCACCAAAAATAAAACTGTTAAAAACTTTCACCACAAAAATCTTAATTAAAACAGTTAAATCTGATGAAATTGATAATGAAATTAAAAAATTGCTAGATGAAAATAGACTAGAAGCTTGCTGGAAGAGTTAATCATTTGCCCTAGATGAGTTCGTCTGAGACAGTTCATGGAACAGCTCCAGTACAACAATGTCCAGCAGAACATAGCTCAGCTGCAACAGAAATAAATCATGTATCTTTCAGAGGAAAAATATTTCTTACTTCAAAATACAGATTATGTGCAAGTAATTTCAAAGTGTGGGCTATGAGGTCCCTATTTGGGGAAAACAAGAACAGACCCACTGCCTCACTAACGAGCATGTCGTAAGATTCAACTAATTAGAAATGCATCTGCTCGAGAGCTAAGGAACCAACAGTCTGCATACAAATGAGCCATACCTATCAAACTTATATTCACTCGACACTGCGGTTCTAAACAATACTAATGAACCAACAGTCTTCATACAAATGAGCCATATCTATAAAACTTATATTCACTCGACACTCCGGTTCTAAACAATACTAATGAACCAACAGTCTGCATACAAATGAGCCATATCTGTAAAACTTATATTCACGCAGCACTCCTGGTTCTGAAACAATACTAAAGTCCAGAAGTGGACGAACAATCAGAACTTTCTGCCACAGTTTACAGTCGGTGAATGCGAAGAAGAAGAATGTAAGGTATAGAAAACTCTTTTTACACCAGTGGCACACTGGGTACATGATTCTTGATTCATAATTTTTATTTTTTTAAATAAATCAATCAGCACAGTAAAGTGGTCAACATTAAACTTCTTCTTCTGTACAACTGCTTATGCCATAAAGCATGTTACTGAAATGAGTTTCATCTCTGTTGCTAGTCGTGTAGCTTGTATTAAACTTCTTCTTCTGTACAACTGCTTATGCCATAAAGCATGTTACTGAAATGAGTTTCATCTCTGTTGCTAGTCGTGTAGCTTGTATTTATGTCACATTGTCTCTCTGTGGCTGATAGCCGGCTGACTACTGACACTGACTGAGAGAAGAAAAGAGACACTAAATCAGCCAACAACATTCTTTTTAAAAAATGAGAGAGCAAGAGAGAGAGAGAGAGAGAGAGAGAGAGAGAGAGAGAGAGAGAGAGAGAGAGAGAGAGAGAGAGAGAGAGAGAGAGAGAGAGAGAAATTATTACAGAAACAGACAGATATGTAATAGATAGACAAACAACAACAAAACAAAAAAGCCAACAATATCTGACAAAAATATTTAAAAATTAAATTGACCAGCTTACCTGTTTGTTGAGTTTTGGTTGTTGAAATATTTTCAATAAATGCTCACACCCAGTGGTTGCTCTATCAGGACCTAAGGCTGAAACAAGTACAGCTGAAAGTGCAGAAAACATTGACTCAAAATACAAATACAGGGGGATGAATACATGTATCTGAAAGATGAGACTAGCTATAAATGTCACTAATACATGATTAGCTAGCTATATGTAACAGATGGGAATAGTATAGCTATTAGATGGGGAAGTAACATATACAGCTAATGGAAGCAGTATATGTAACTAACTGATGGAAGAGTAGCATATGTAACTAACTGATGGGAGGGCAGCATATGTAACTAACTGATGGGAGGGTAGCATATGTAACTAACTGATGGGAGGTAGCATATGTAACTAACTGATGGGAGGGTAGCATATGTAACTAACTGATGGGAGGGTAGCATATGTAACTATAACTGATGGGAGGGTATTAGCATATGGTAACTAACTGATGGGAGGGTAGCATAGTAACTAATGATGGGAGGGGTAGCATATAGTAACTAACTGATGGGAGGGTAGCATATGTAACTAACGGTGGGAGGGTAGCATATGTAACTAACTGATGGGAGGGTAGCCATATGTAACTAACTGATGGGAGGGTAGCATATGTAACTAACTGATGGGAGGGTAGCATAGTAACTAACTGATGGTGATATGTATACTAACTGATGGGAGGGTAGCATATGTAACTAACTGATGGGAGGGTAGCATAGGTAACTATAACTGATGGGAGGGTAGCATAGGTACTATAACTGATGGGAGGGTAGCATAGTGTGTAACTAACTGATGGGAGGGTAGCATAGGTAACTATAACTGATGGGGAGGGTAGCATATGTAACTAACTGATGGGAGGGCAGCATAGGTAACTAACTGATGGGAGGGCAGCATATGTAACTATAACTGATGGGAGGGCAGCATATGTAACTAACTGATGGGAGGGTAGCATATGTAACTGATGGGAGGGTAGCATATGTAACTAACTGATGGGAGGGTAGCATATGTAACTAACTGATGGGAGGGTAGCATAGGTATGTAACTAACTGATGGGAGGGTAGCATATGTAACTAACTGATGGGAGGGTAGCATAGGTAACTATAACTGATGGGAGGGTAGCATAGGTAATACTGTGGGAAGCATATGTAACTGACTGATGGAGGGTAGCATAGGTAACTATAACTGATGGGAGGGTAAGCATATGTAACTATAACTGATGGGAGGGTAGCATAGGTAACTGAACTGGCAGCAGCATATGTAACTAACTGATGGGAGGGTAGCATAGGTAACTATAACTGATGGGAGGGCAGCATATGTAACTAACTGATGGGAGGGCAGCATATGTAACTAACTGATGGGAGGGCAGCATATGTAACTAACTGATGGGAGGGTAGCATATGTAACTAACTGATGGGAGGGTAGCATATGTAACTAACTGATGGGAGGGTAGCATATGTAACTAACTGATGGGAGGGTAGCATATGTAACTAACTGATGGGAGGGTAGCATAGGTAACTAACCGATGGGAGGGTAGAATATGTAACTAACTGATGGGAGGGTAGAATGTGTAACTAACTGATGGGAGGGTAGAATATGTAACTAACTGATGGGAGGGTAGCATATGTAACTAACTGATGGGAGGGCAGCATATGTAACTGACTGATGGGAGGGCAGCATATGTAACTAACTGATGGGAGGGTAGCATATGTAACTGACTGATGGGAGGGTAGCATATGTAACTAACTGATGGGAGGGTAGCATATGTAACTAACTGATGGGAGGGTAGCAAATGTGACTAACTGATGGGAGGGTAGCATATGTAACTAACTGATGGGAGGGTAGCATATGTAACTAAATGATGGGAGGGTAGCATATGTAACTAACTGATGGGAGGGTAGCATATGTAACTAACTGATGGGAGGGTAGCATATGTGACTAACTGATGGGAGGGTAGCATATGTAACTAACTGATCGGAGGGTAGCATATGTAACTAACTGATGGGAGGGTAGCATATGTAACTAACTGATGGGAGGGTAGCATATGTAACTAACTGATGGGAGGGTAGCATAGGTAACTAACCGATGGGAGGGTAGAATATGTAACTAACTGATGGGAGGGTAGAATATGTAACTGACTGATGGGAGGGTAGCATATGTAACTCAGTGATGGAAGAGTAGCATATGTTACTAACTGATGGGAGGGTAGCATATGTAACTAACTGATGGGAGGGCATGTCGCATGACAGAATCCACACACCTACCGCATTCGGCGGGTCCACAGTCTGAACACCCCCAAAATCGTCATTGTAACTATGATATAGGTTAGGCCGACCGTAGTTATATAGTTCGTTTGTTGTGGGGGAGTCCAGATAAAAAAAATCCCTATAAATCACTCTGATATTGATTCTTTTAGGCTTTTAGTGTCGATTTACACGTTAGGACACATTTTCTACGCCTATTTAAATTAAATTGTCTGACCACTTCACCGCATACGTGAGCAGGATTCTTACACCAACTGCGGTAGTTGGGGACTGTATTTTTATGCGTCACTTCTCTATGGTCCGGACTATGAGGCAGACGCTTTCCTTTTGGGTTGCCACTTGACCGTTAAAAAGACAAGATTCTTGATTCTCTTTCCATTTATCATGGGTGAGTTTTCATAAGGGTTTTTAATTGAATATTTGTGCTCAGAGTGTCTGTGGTGTAGGTAAGTAAGGTCAGCAGATTGATAATGCGAATCTGTTTGTTTACGATCCTTGCGATGGAGGACGGCGAATAGAGCTCCGGATTGGAATGCACTTTCGGCTGAAATTTCTCGGAGAATTCTTCGAACCAGCCTTCTAAACCTCTTCGGATCAATCAATCCACATATCTGGAGTGTATTTATGGTATTGTTAACTTTGTATGATTAGTTGTTTGCTGTTATTCGGTCTCTGAACTTGGTGAGTCGCTGAACAGTTGTGAATGGCAAGGAGCTTCGGGTCAGGCATGACGTCATATCCGCTGTTGCTAGGAGCCTTCGTAACCAAAACAAGCTTAGACTGTCTGACTGTTTTCGGAGCATATTTCCTTCGATCTTAGTTTTAACTTCATCTCCTATACCTTATCTTTCCAATTAGTGAAAAAGGTATATTAAAGGGGAGGGGAAATAATGGAGATCTGTCTGGCTTTCGTTACAGGACTGAATTCAGAAACTATTCAAGTTAATGGAAACGTACATACGACTCTAGTGCTCACTCGGGGAAACTGAACGGATTCCAAGTTAGAGGTAGCCAACCTTCATGGTTTGGACTAGCCCCATCTATATCTGAGCATGGGGAGGTAGTGAGGATATTGATTAACTAGGTGCATTGGGTACGGTTCGCTCATGGGTGTTGCTTTGTGTTTTTCAGGATTTCTGAAGATCCAACAAGTATCCGTGGTTTAACTGAGTACTTCCACCTACCAACACCTAAGATGCATCGTTGATTTAACTGAGTACTTCCACCTACCAACACCTAAGATGCATCGTTGATCTAACTGAGTGCTGCCATCTACCAACACCAGAGTAGCAACTGACGTGTGGTGAACTGTTGTACTGAATGTGCAAACTGTACCTACTGCTGACTTCTTCCGATCTCTGAGGGAGTTGATTGTCCTAGATCAATTCCAGAAGCATCTTCGTTCTCTGGGAGACGTTCTGTGCAGTGAGGGCTGTGGACTTCCATTCTGGTATCCTGAGGAGCTGCGAGATCTAACCAGATAAGTCAAAGTTGCTTATTGAAGCAGCTCGATTCCAGATGGGCCTTTATAATCTATCCCATACCTCCGCTGTGATGTTTTCGGAATTGGCTAGAACTCTTTAAAGAAACTGTTTCTCTTTCTTTGATTCTTCTAAGTTTTGAACATTCATTTTAGTTTTTAAAACAACTCTTATCTTTCTTGTTGTGAAGTATTGAATACATGTCAATTATAGTTCACCGATCTTGCTGTTCTTAGCCAAGTTGCTGTGGTGAATTAAGTGTTGTAGTCAAAAAAGTATTCCCGTCTTGTCATATTCACTGTTGTCTTTTTATTCGACTGTGTTTACGTTGTGTACCAGTCTGGGGCAAAATAGTGGTGAGGACGTCTGGCCGAGAGGTACCCAAGTGTTCTTAATAACCCTGTGGAGTCAGAGCTCGAGTCACCTCATCATTGAGACAGGTTGAATGGAAAGTTTGAACCGAGGGTTAGGCCTCTAGACGAACGAGAGCCACCATTCAAAACACTCCTGTCTCAGAGCACCTGAGGGATTTGTGAAAATATTCCGTAAGTAAAGGTGTGCGACAAAACTGCCATACGACAGGGCAGCATATGTAACTGACTGATGGGAGGGCAGCATATGTAACTAACTGATGGGAGGGTAGCATATGTAACTAACTGATGGGAGGGTAGCATATGTAACTAACTGATGGGAGGGTAGCATAGGTAACTATAACTGATGGGAGGGCAGCATATGTAACTAACTGATGGGAGGGTAGCATAGGTAACTATAACTGATGGGAGGGTAGCATAGGTAACTATAACTGATGGGAGGGTAGCATAGGTAACTATAACTGATGGGAGGGCAGCATATGTAACTGACTGATGGGGCAGCATATGTAACTAACTGATGGGAGGGTAGCATAGGTAACTATAACTGATGGGAGGGCAGCATATGTAACTAACTGATGGGAGGGCAGCATATGTAACTAACTGATGGGAGGGCAGCATATGTAACTAACTGATGGGAGGGTAGCATATGTAACTAACTGATGGGAGGGTAGCATAGGTAACTATAACTGATGGGAGGGCAGCATATGTAACTAACTGATGGGAGGGTAGCATAGGTAACTATAACTGATGGGAGGGCAGCATATGTAACTAACTGATGGGAGGGTAGCATAGGTAACTATAACTGATGGGAGGGCAGCATATGTAACTAACTGATGGGAGGGTAGCATAGGTAACTATAACTGATGGGAGGGCAGCATATGTAACTAACTGATGGGAGGGCAGCATATGTAACTAACTGATGGGAGGGCAGCATATGTAACTAACTGATGGGAGGGTAGCATATGTAACTAACTGATGGGAGGGCAGCATATGTAACTAACTGATGGGAGGGCAGCATATGTAACTAACTGATGGGAGGGTAGCATATGTAACTAACTGATGGGAGGGTAGCATATGTAACTAACTGATGGGAGGGCAGCATATGTAACTAACTGATGGGAGGGCAGCATATGTAACTAACTGATGGGAGGGTAGCATATGTAACTAACTGATGGGAGGGTAGCATATGTAACTAACTGATGGGAGGGTAGCATATGAAACTAACTGATGTGAGGGTAGAATATGTAACTAACTGATGGGAGGGTAGCATATGAAACTAACTGATGGGAGGGTAGCATATGTAACTGACTGATGGGAGGGTAGCATATGTAACTGACTGATGGGAGGGTAGCATATGTAACTAACTGATGGGAGGGTAGCATATGTAACTAACTGACTGGGGTGGGGGGGGGGGGGGGGGGTAGAATTTGTAACTAAAATGCAGTATATTTAACTGATTGCTGGTAAGGTTTTATTCATATACCACTGATTGATGAGAAGTTAGTATATACAATTTTATCTGCAGCTGGGATCGAACCCGACATTACAAAGCACGTTTGCAACGTCTAAGCCACAGACGTCCTTAACAAGCATGTTGTAAATGCTGGGTAATCAAGAACCAAGGGTTTGCGGAAATCAGATTTGTTGGACTAAAAGGCAGAGATATCACAGCCTAGCTATAAACCACAGTACAAGTTGTCAACTGCAACTCTAAAGGTTTGTGGTGAAGAAAAAGAAGAAGAGGAAGAAGAGCAAGAAGAAAATGATGATTAGGAGGAAGAAGATGAAAACAGTAATCAGGTATTAAATATAAGAAAAAACATTAAAGAATGAAATACTCACATGGCAAAAATTTTAGGAATTCTTTCAGCACCTGATCATATCTGTTAACCTTGTTCAACTCTGTCCTGCAAATCAGAAACAAAACTAGGTAACTAACGAGCAAGTGGACTAAAGCATAACAACTGAAATCAAAGTAAAGCTCCGCTTCAAGGCAAGGTTATTTTTTTTTTTTATATAAAAATTACCTGCATTCCATGGTCCAGTCTAAAATAGGCAATAAGAAATTTTCTTAGAAGTAAAGATGGTTCAGAAAATAAAGATCATGTTACCCATCAAGTATTATTTGGTGTAAAAAATAGATGACAGCACCACGTACTCATTATGCCTAACAGTATGACAAAAGCTCCTTACTCTGACTTTACTTACTTCCCTTGAATGCCCAAGCAACATTTTGGAATACAATTAACAGTAAAAGATATGCAAATGAGGGAAAGGTAAATGACAGTGATAAAATCAATTTAGGTGCCTATTCCAGGGAGAGAGCGGAGAAAGGGGGGGGGGGGGTGCTGAGCCAAAAGACAGCGATATCACAGCTTAGCTGTAAACCACAAGACAACATGCAGATCACTCTTTTCAGGTGAACACAAAGGGGATATTCCCACTTGTAACACCATCTTCCTCCTACTCGGCTGCCCCTGACCTTTTCCCCTCGTTTGGTTTTTATAAAAGTGTTTCTTTATGTCCCCATGTGGGTGCCAGGGCCCCATTTTTGGGAAACAAAGAACAAACCCAAGTCTCCCCTTCCCCTAGCATGCTGTAAAAGCCTACTAATTATGGGCATTCCCTTTAAAGTCAGAGTACATCTGCCTGAGAGGCAAGGAAACCAAAAGACTGCATACAAATAAGCCAGATCTGTAAAATGTATGACCATGCAATACTTAAACAACCAGACCTTTCTGCAGCAGTTTACAGCCAGTGAAAGCTAACGGGGTATAAACCCAGTGAATGCTAGGAGGGTTTACAGCCAAGTGAATGCTAGGAGGGTTTACAGCCCAGTGAATGCTAAGAGGGTTTACACCAAAGTGAAATCTACGAGGGTTAACAGCCCAGTGAATGCTAGGAGGGTTTACAGCCCAGTAATGCTAGGAGGGTTTACAGCCCAGTGAATGCTAGGAGGGTTTACAGCCCAGTGAATGCTAAGAGGGTTTACAGCCCAGTGAATGCTAAGAGGGTTTACAGCCCAGTGAATGCTAAGGAAGTTTACAGCCCAGTGAATGCTAAGAAGGTTCACAGCCCAGTGAATGCTAAGAGGGTTTACAGCCCAGTGAATGCTAAGAAGATTCTCAGCTAAGGGGGTATAAGCCCAGTGAATGCAAAGAAGGTTTACAGCCCAGTGAATGCTAAGAGGGTTTACAGCTCAGTGAATGCTAAGAGGGTTTACTGCCCAGTGAATGCTAAGGAAGGTTACAGCCCAGTGAATGCTAAGAAGGTTTACAGCCCAGTGAATGCTAGGAGGGTTTACAGCCCAGTGAATGCTAGGAGGGTTTACAGCCCAGTGAATGCTAAGAGGGTTTACAGCCCAGTGAATGCTAAGAGGGTTTACAGCCCAGTGAATGCTAACAAGGTTTACAGCCCAGTGAATGCTAATAGGGTTTACAGCCCAGTGAATGCTAAGAGGGTTTACAGCCCAGTGAATGCTAAGAAGGTTTACAGCCCAGTGAATGCTAAGAGGGTTTACAGCCCAGTGAATGCTAAGAGGGTTTACAGCCCAGTGAATGCTAAGAAGGTTTACAGCTCAGTGAATGCTAAGAGGGTTCACAGCCCAGTGAATGCTAAGAGGGTTTACAGCCCAGTGAATGCTAAGAGGGTTTACAGCAAAGTGAATGCTAAGAGGGTTTACAGGCCAGTGAATGCTAAGAGAGTTTACAGCCCAGTGAATGCTAAGAAGGTTTACAGCCCAGTGAATGCTAAGAAGATTTACAGCCCAGTGAATGCTAAGAAGATTTACAGCCCAGTGAATGCTAAGAAGATTTACAGCCCAGTGAATGCTAAGAAGATTTACAGCCCAGTGAATGCTAAGAAGATTTACAGCCCAGTGAATGCTAAGAAGATTTACAGCCCAGTGAATGCTAAGAAGATTTACAGCCCAGTGAATGCTAAGAAGATTTACAGCCCAGTGAATGCTAAGAAAGTTCACAGCCCAGTGAATGCTAAGAAAGTTTACAGCCCAGTGAATGCTAAGAAGGTTCACAGCCCAGTGAATGCTAAGAGGGTTTACAGCAAAGTGAATGCTAAGAGGGTTTACAGCCCAGTGAATGCTAAGAAGGTTTACAGCCCAGTGAATGCTAAGAAGGTTCACAGCCCAGTGAATGCTAAGAGGGTTTACAGCAAAGTGAATGCTAAGAGGGTTTACAGCCCAGTGAATGCTAAGAAGGTTTACAACCCAGTGAATGCTAAGAGGGTTTACAGCAAAGTGAATGCTAAGAGGGTTTACAGCCCAGTGAATGCTAAGAAGGTTTATAGCCCAGTGAATGCTAAGAAGATTTACAGCCCAGTGAATGCTAAGAGGGTTTACAGCCCAGTGAATGCTAAGAAGATTCTCAGCCCAGTGAATGCTAAGAAAGTTCACAGCCCAGTGAATGCTAAGAAGATTTACAGCCCAGTGAATGCTAAGAAAGTTCACAGCCCAGTGAATGCTAAGAAGATTTACAGCCCAGTGAATGCTAAGAAAGTTCACAGCCCAGTGAATGCTAAGAAAGTTCACAGCCCAGTGATTGCTAAGAAGATTTACAGCCCAGTGAATGCTAAGAAAGTTCACAGCCCAGTGAATGCTAAGAAAGTTCACAGCCCAGTGAATGCTAAGAAAGTTCACAGCCCAGTGAATGCTAAGAAAGTTCACAGCCCAGTGAATGCTAAGAAAGTTCACAGCCCAGTGAATGCTAAGAAGGTTCACAGCACAGTGAATGCTAAGAAGGTTTACAGCCCAGTGAATGCTAAGAAGGTTCACAGCCCAGTGAATGCAAAGAAGGTTCACAGCCCAGTGAATGCTAAGAAGGTTCACAGCCCAGTGAATGCTAAGAAGAAGAGAGAAGTTTTTTGTGCAGTCAACATATTTTTCTGTCTCTTTTTTAAATTTACTTTTAGTGATAAACAATAAACGCTTCACTGAAATGATAATTAATAACATCAACTATAATATCTAGGTAAGATTATGCAAACTAACAGACAGAAATAAAACAATCTAAAAAAACAATATACCTTGGTGGGTCAGCATCATAGAATAAAACATCTGAAACAAAGCAAAAGACAATTATGGGTTAAATTAAATATCTTAAAATGATTTTAAATAAAGTCAAAAGAGACTACATGTCTGCCAAATAAACAGTAAACATTAGGCATACTTTTTACACGATATCATCATCATCATCTCATGACTCCCCATTAATGTTACTTTCCTGACGTGTCCATAGTGATCTGTTTACAAGATACATTGTTAATGCTATTGGGTGAGTTCACAACTGTGCAAACACTTATAAGGTTAGGATGTAAATATATATTAACCAGAAATAACAATGGAAAAAAAAAAGGGGGGGGGGGTGAGGAGTGTGGGTTCCTTCAAACCGAATGATTTAGAGAAAGAAAGAAAAAAAACTCTAGTTTACATCAAATTTCCCCACAAGCCTCAGTGATAGAGGTCACGGGGTCATGGCATGAGTCACCTTATACATATTTTATTTGTAGGCACCAGGGAATATATTCTATATAATGCTTCACTCTTTTTATCTTGATTAATTACTCCCTTTATATATATATATATATAAAATGGTGCAGTGGAGAGCCACCTGGTCCCTGCTAACTTTCATGCCCAGAATGTCCTTGACATATCCTGTGTGCACCGACATGTAGGTCATCTCCTGCCTCTTTTCAAAGAAACCCTACACTTTATTACTGTTTTTTGCCAACCAATATGACAGTTAATATAGCCAAATTATCTCCATTTACAAGAAATGATACCACAGGAATATAATAATGCAACTTTCAACACATTAAAAATAAATAATAATTTAAAAAAAATTAAAAAATCATGCATATCATTAAAGTTCTCAACAAGAGAACCATCATGACCTGAAGAAAATATAAAAAAATCCAAAGGATGCTAACTACCCGAAGTCTGAAGTGATGCTTTCCACTCTACACAGAGCATGCATGTCTCCACCTTTCTCAACTTGCTCTGTGAGTCAGTTACAATCATGACATGTGTGTACAGCTGATTCTCAAGCCAACAGAAGGCAGCAGTAACTGCCTCCACCTTAATTCTCAAACTAGACGTCCTGATATCAACAAATCAGCTCATGCCATCACTTTACTTCAAAACAAGCCATACATTTCAAGCATGCCATCATACCTCTCGATAAATGAACATACCAGCTCATGGCTATCACTATAGCTCTCAATAAAATGAACAAGCCATTTAGTATATCACTATAGCTCTCAAGAGAAATGAATAAACCAGCTCAAGTATATCACTATAGCTCTCAAGAAAAATGAACAAACCAGCTCAAGTATATCACTACAGCTCTCAAGAGAAATGAACAAACCAGCTCAAGTATATCACTATAGCTCTCAAGAAAATGAATAAACCAGCTCAAGTATATCACTATAGCTCTCAAGAGAAATGAACAAACCAGCTCAAGTATATCACTATAGCTCTCAAGAGAAATGAACAAACCAGCTCAAGTATATCACTAAAGCTCTCAAGAAAATGAATAAACCAGCTCAAGTATATCACTATAGCTCTCAAGAAAAATGAACAAACCAGCTTAAGTATATCACTATAGCTCTCAAGAAAATGAATAAACCAGCTCAAGTATATCACTATAGCTCTCAAGATAAATGAACAAACCAGCTCAAGTATATCACTATAGCTCTCAAGAGAAATGAATAAACCAGCTCAAGTATATCACTATAGCTCTCAAGAAAATGAACAAACCAGCTCAACTATATCACTAAAGCTCTCAAGAAAATGAACAAACCAGCTCAAGTATATCACTATAGCTCTCAAGAAAATGAACAAACCAGCTCAAGTATATCACTATAGCTCTCAAGAAAATGAACAAACCAGCTCAAGTATATCACTACAGCTCTCAAGAAAAATGAACAAACCAGCTCAAGTATATCACTATAGCTCTCAAGAAAAATGAACAAACCAGCTCAAGTATATCACTTTAGCTCTCAAGAAAAATGAATAAACCAGCTCAAGTATATCACTATAGCTCTCAAGAAAAATGAACCAGCTCAAGTAAATCACTTTAGCTCTCAAGAGAAATGAACAAACCAGCTCAAGTATATCACTATAGCTCTCAAAAAAATGAACAAACCAGCTTAAGTATATCACTAAAGCATTCAAGAAAAATGAATAAACCAGCTCAAGTATATCACTGAAAATGAAGATACAATCTCAAAAAATATCATTTTACCTCTCAACAAGTGTATCAAGCTAACCAGACGGTGCTCCTGGGTGACCTGAGTAAGTTTGTAGTCAATATGGTAGTCAACATAATTCTCCAATGTCTCCTTCAGCATGATGCGGCCCGCAAGCATCAACTGGTGGACCCAGAGTGGGGCTTTGTAGACATCCTTCACTAAAATGGAGGACAATCAAAATTGATTTCGCTCAACACCTTTATATTGTGGTAGCAGATAGAAGTTTGCCCGCCAGTCTGGGGTTAAAATCAGCACAAAGGCATATCTTTTTTTCAAAACTGTCCTTGGCTCAGGGGGCTGAACCGGCCTAAAAACGGTATCAAGAATGCTCTGGGTAGTAAAGGTGGTCAGCTGGTATGTTGATGACCACATGACCCCACCTGTGTTGACTGGTCTATACAAATATAGGTAAGCAGTATATGCCTGATGTGCCCTAAAGTCATGAAATCATCCTTTAGTCAACATTTTGATAAGGGTATTGGGTTGACTGGCTGGTAGGTGAATCCTTTAAAAGACTGCGCTATTCAGTACCAAGTACAGTAGAACCTCAATTAACCGGCTCAAGATTATCCACAGTACACATTATTCAGCCTGTTTTGGTTTTTTTCAAATTGGTAATGAAATAAGGATAATTTACTTTACCCAAGTTGGTTGCAAGCGTGCGTCAGGTGATTTTATTGTTCATGAAATTTTATCTTAAAATTTGAACAATATTTTTTTTTATTTTGGACTTTCTTTTCCATAACAAATGTTTATAACATGCAGTACAATACATAAGAAACATTTATAAAGTACTGAGATAAGAAAATATGAACAAGAGTAAGTTTTGGTATTTAAAAAAAAAGGATGTTTTTAATGATATGGGTGGGGTAGAAATTGAGCATTTATAGAACTCCAGGCTTATCCGGCTTTTTGTTGTTGTCCGGCCTGCCCTTCCACCACATTAAGCTAGATACTGCAGTTTACTGTAACTCCAAAGGGCCCTACTGGTTCCTCCCTAAATGGTGTGCTTCTCTCAATTCCTTGTACTTTTTTTTTTCCAGTCACTAGCACACTGGGCATGTAGTGATAGAAGCCTATTTTAACAGACCTACTGGGTGATGTGATAAAACATTATGCCAGTCAACTTTATTTCCTATGACATTTCCAGATACCCTACTTAGGCTGGGTTGACCCGGGAGCCAAAGTTCAAAAACAATGCTAATTCAAACTCATGATCTTTAGGCTGGCATGCAAGTGGCTAGCCACCATACTATCAAAGCTCCTGTTTCCCTCTAAAACAGGGCTTTTTAACTAAATTTACCCAGAGGCCACATTTGTTTTTAATGGGCCTGTTTATGGGCCAGTGTCCCGAACCCCAGCAAAGAAAGATCATTACTACAATAGTAAAGTTAAGGTCCTTTTTTCCCCGCCTTTCAGCATATTGGGAATATAGGGCTAGACCTATATTTTTATCGACCAATTGGCACTTAGTGGGTGATGTGGTCTGCATCATGCCGGCCACCTTTACTTCCAAGGACTGCACCGGGTACCCACCTAAGGCTGGGTTGACCCGGGAGACAAGGTCTCTTTTTGCTTTTTTGGGCCACTAGCTGAATAGCTCTGCTCTGGAATGACCAAACGTAAAACTACCTGGTACTGAAAGCGTTAACTCCCTGTGTGAGTTTTGGGGTCCCATTGTGAAGAGGGTGAACGAGGGAGGGAACAAACCCACTGCCTCCTTATTAAGCATGTCGCTCACAAGAATGAAAGAAAAAATCGGCATAGGCAAAAAGTGAGACACACACCGGGCATACAAAAAGACATCAATCAACAAAGAACTGGCACCATTAGTCAAAGGACGCTGGGGTTCATATTCAGGAAAGGTCCTGAGCACCTATGGTGCAATAATCATATCCCAACTAACTAACTAAGCATGTCCTAAAAAGCCGACTAATTAGGGGTTTTTCCTTCAAAGTCAGAGTACATTTGCCTAAGAGGCAAGGAACCAACAGTGCATACAAATAAGCTAGATAAGTAAAATGGATATGCACATCAAACTCAAGTTCTGGAACAAGACTAGAGTCTAGAAGTGGACGTACAACCATAACTTTCTGCCAGAGAATACAGCCGGTGAACATAAAAAAAGAAAAAGAAGATAAATGTTAATTCAAAGTTCAGTCCACTAACATTCAGGTTGTTTGAGTCCTGAAAATGTCTAGCTTTCAGAACAGAGCTGGAGCAAATATTTTCCTCCTGACTGGAGGACACTAAAGTATGATCTCCATGAGGACTGTGGTGTAGTCTTCCTTTCCCTCTCCAAGCTCAGGAACCTGCACGATGTGAAAGACATCTCCACCATGAAGGTTGGCCACACTGCATCCACTGCTGTCTTTGGGAACATTATGTGTAGATGTCGCAATATCTTCCATGGTGTGATTCTCAACCTACTGGCTGAAAGCAGTACTTTTTCTAAAATTCCCTGTATGGGGAACCAACCAAACCCTGGTATGTCAGACAGAGGAAGGGAGGAAGAGAACAGACCTACTGCCTTTTAACAAGCATGCCAGAAAGGGTGAATAATTAAGGGTTTGCTGAAACTCAATATGTTGGGCCAAAAAGTACAGATATCACAGCCTAGCTGTAAATCACTATAAAACAGGCCAATATCCCATTTAAAAGAAAATACAAAAAAAAACACAAACAAAAACAACAAAGCAACCTTAATACTCTACAAATCAAAGGTTCCACACAAATCTCTCAAAGATTATAACTTACATAGATATATCAAGGAGTCAAAGATTCCTTCGATGTCTTTCACCTGAGGTAAGTCCTTCCTCACAGCCGGTGGTTTAAAACCCCAGTTCATGTTGTTTTCAAAATGAGTGCCAGACAACTAAACATAAATGATAATATATAAGATGTTCAATGTAAAGGTAAAGCTGGGTTAACAAAAAAATTAAATAAAATAAAATATACAGGATACCCTGCGTGGGTTCAGGTAGCCCTATTTTGGGTGTTGGGTGGTGGGGTGTCAGAATAGGACTTACTGCCCCTCCCCCTTCTTAACAAAAAAGGTAAAAATTAGGGGTGTTTCCTTGAAGTTGGAGTGCACCTGCCTGAGAGACGAAGAACCAACAGTCTCCATACAAATAAACCAGGTCTGCAAAATGGAAGTGTATGCAAAACTCAAGTTCTGGAACAAGACCAAAGTCCAGAAGTGGGTGAACAACCAGAACTTGAAACCCCAGTTTAAAGCAGAAGAACGATATGATGAAATTGCATTTAAGAAAAGAAAAAAAGATTAGTTTTTGTCTCTATAAGAAAAGAAAATATGAACAACTGAACTAATTTTTAATAATCCTTTTGACAATACTGTCATAGTCTTCACAAAGTAAAGTGGCTTAAAAAATTATGACGTCTGCTTGTTGTTAATTGGGTCAGGTTTGCTGTACTGTTTATTTTTTTTTTTCACTCCCAAGACACTGAAGTAGTGGATTCCATTAGTCTCATGAGTTATGAGATAGATTATCTTCACAGCACTCCGGACACATCCATAGGTGCTGAGATTCCCCTCTTAACATATTTATCAGCGTCACGTGGTTAATAGTTCCAGTCCTATGCTAGTTAACAAGATGTTGTGTCCATCCGGTATGCTTCTCATTCTTGGCTGTGCCCATCTTTACTCCCAATTCTTGCATTCTTAGCAGTGATGTGGACACGTTGCTTCCAAAATTCTCAGAACATCCTATCTCTCTAAGGGCAATGACAACGTCTGAGAGATCCATGGGCCGGTCATCTTCAATTAATGCAGCACCTGCCAGTCGATCAGCTCTTTCATTACCAACAACACCCGCATACCCTGGGACCATTAGTCTCCTAATTTATAAGTTTGAAAATAATGAAAACATGGTCTTACCTTTTCACTTGATGTGGACAACAGAGAAGTCTCTGACCCTCTTCTTGATAGTTTGCTAACAAATAAAATAAAGTATATATGTCATTTACTAATTAAAGTTGTTAACAACAACTTTGTGTAATTGTTTATACAGCGGTACCTCAGTCATGAACTTAATTAGTTCTTTGATACCATTCTTGAAATGAAATGTTCATGAGCCAAAACAATTTTTCCCCGCTGAAATCAATGCAAATCCACTTAATACCTTCGCCCTATCCAGAAACATATTATTATTATTTTTTTTGTACTTACATTTTTTCTTAACTCTACCAGACCGCTGGCCCGCTATTACGAGAATTTCCTAAGCTGCTGCTAAACCGCTGTCTCTCAATGTCGGGAATTTGCGTTCTATGAGAAAACAATGCGTGACAAACTAAAAATAACTAGCCAATCGTAATTAGACCTTGTGCATAGTCATTCAAGATGTCAGCCAGCATGCCTTTAGATTAAACTTGTGTTGATTTACGTGAACAAATTCTGAAAATTCACAATAAAACGAGCAACTGATGAACCAAGCACTTCAAGAGGAAAGTGAAGTCGGTCTAGGCTTTTCACAGTCCAACAGGTGATCGATACTTTAGTTGATTCGGACACTGCGGGGTCACAATTTTATGAAGAATACGTTCCTAGTTGAAGTGATGAATGATGAGGAGAATCTTGAAAATTATAAATCTAGAAATAGTTCGAAAGTAGGAAAAGGGGGCGTGCCCCTCAAACAGCAACATCTGGTGTTCACTTTGTGAAACAAGGTTGATCCTGCTGGGTGGATTAGCACACAAAGTGGAGTTTTGGCGCTAGATGAAAGGTAAACCTATTTTCTACAACGTCTCCAAGTTTCATCTTATTCTAGCCACTTCTTTGCATGTAACTAATATTTGTGTACATCATGTTGGTTTTTTCGTGTTAATGCCCAGGAGCTCAGGTATAGAGGGCGATTAGGTTCAGGGCCCAAGGTCTGGTAGGGTTAAACTGATTTATTTGCGACAAAAATATTTAGTATAAAAAATACTGTATAACTTGACTGTTGTGGTGGACAGTTGCTAGCACAGGCTGATGGTAGGAGGAGGAGGAAGGCTGCCCCTTCAAAGGAGAGTCCCATTCCATAATAATGTAGGGCAAATGTTGTGGTTCTTCTAGTCTTGTTTCCATCATTTGTTTCTTGGGAAGTGGTTCAAGTGTTGGCTTGGAGGTTAACAATAATTATTTTGACTTTTTCAAACACTTGAGACATTTGCTACATTTACATAGGCACTGCATTAGCCACATCAGCCCTCAAGCGCAACTATGTTCTTTAAGCCAGTATAGATTGTAAATTTAGCCATATTGTACAGCTTGGGGAGATCAGAAACACAAACGCCAAACTCACGTTTAGTTATTTCCTCCTTCATTTCTACTGTAATAAACTTACGCTTCTTCACACCATTATCACTTTCAACTTTCTTCTGAGCCAAAATGAGGGTTAATTTAATGTAAAAAAGAAAAGCAAAAGCTACCCGAAAAAAGTATCAAGAACAATATCATGACAAACAATTTTCACAGAGCCGAGCCGAAAACATGGCGCTGAAGCAGAGTCAAAACTGGTTCTAAAACTGCGTTTGTGGGTCCGTTTGTTCGAGACTACAGGTGTTGGTAACCACTGTAATTGCATGTCTGTTTCCTGTATACAATTGCACTTAACTATTCTCATATTTGCTCAGTTGCTAAAGAGATGTAATAAAGCTAGGGATCACTGCATGTACTTAATTATAACTAAATGCAAACCAATAAGGTGCCATCTCCACAACAAAGGCTGAATGCAGTGGATCCCAGCACTTCTTGTTCATATAACACAGACTCTCTGTCTCTTGTCCTGATTGTTCCCCATCTCTTGATGATGTTGTCCCAGTTGTACCAATGTCTACCTTTTGCTCTTTTGCCTTGCCCTTTTCTCTCTCTTCTTTCCAAAATGGCTTTTCTAACAGTGTGATATCATTACAACAAATGAAGGCTTCTTTCAACATATTCTAAGAGCAGGAAATATAAACAAGGAAAGAATCAGCTACCTTGATCGAGGCTTGGGAGCTTCTGTAGACGTAGCAAAGTTCACTAGAAACTCCTCCAGATGTTGTCCTCTCTGTCAATAAGTAGGTTGTAAGTTTATAATGGAATATTTACTGGTTATGTATCATGGTTAAGTGGATCCATAAAATGTTACTCCATTATAATTATTTGGTTACTGGCAATTAAAGTGTGTGTATGTGATATGATACATTATCCACAAATGGTTATATACAGTCTAATGGAAAGCATTATCATCTCACCTTGATCCTCCTGTATCATGCTTGAGGTGAAGTATAATTTATGGGAAAGCCCACGTCTGTGTGCTTTGTAAATGGAGATTCTCAAGGACTGTATAAATGCCTCTGTCCATCGCTTGCATGGTCGGCCCCTTCTTTGCTTCCCGACTGGTCTGTACATCACTGCTTGCTGTGGTATACTGTTTGCTGATATCGACGTTATATGGCCAAACCATTTCACCTGTTGTCTTCTAATGAAATCCAGAGCTACTGTTACCCCATTTTCCTTCAGACTTCATTGTTTCTGATATTATTTCTTATTGTTATACTGGGAGCCCTTTGCAGGAATCTCCTTTCCTTTGTTGTAATTTGTTTTCTTTTTTTCTGTCATTGTCCAGACCTGGCATTGGTAGCACAGGGTTGGCAAGAAGATTGTTTCATAGAGTGCTCTTTCGGTTTCCACTGACACATGTTTGTTTCTTAGTATTTGGGCCATTTGCCCAATGAGTTGGTCTGCTCTGTTAACATATGTCATCAATTTCATCTTCTGTTTTGCCAGCTGATGATATTATGCTTCCCAAGTATTTGAAGTTCTTGGTTTGTCTTCTTTGGCTAAGGTCATGAGTTCTATTTTGTTGGCGTTAATTTTCATGTTATGCTCTTTACAAATTTGGTTTCAAAAATGTATATAGTTTTGCAGTTGTTTCTAAAATAGCAATTTGAGCTTGGTCGTTTGAAATCCTTAAACATCATCTAGGGTCCATGGCTGAGCACCAGCAAGGAAATCAAAGTTAGGATTTTGAGAGCATGCAACATCCCTGTAGTATTAACATACGGATGTTGTGGACTTTCTCCCAGTCCTTAAGAAAGAAAATAGGAGCTCTTGAGCTGAAATGCTATTATAGAAGGATTCTTAGAACACCATGGACAGAGAAGAGAATAAATACTGACATTTTATAAAATCTGAACATCAAGGACGATTGGCTAATGAACAGCGTCTTATCTCAGAAGCTGAAATATTCTGGTCATAAAAAGCGCCATGGTGGATTGGAAAACAATAACAGAAGGCAGGGTACCAAGAAGGAGGGGCAGGGGCCAACCAACATGAAGATGGGCGCAGGATATAAGTGAATCCTTCAATACGAAAGTTCACGAGTGTCACATACTGCTGGTGTCACGTGCCTTGGTAAGGGTTTCCCCTGATAAATTAAATGACACTCTGAATGAGTTATAAGAATGTTGAGATGTTGGCTTGCAATGGTCTAGGTGGAATCCCGCAGCTCCAAATCACATCTAACCTACTTCAGGGGTGAGGCAACGCAAACTATGACACTTCAGAACATAAAATATTCCTAGGCGCAATTAAGCCCCCAGACTAGATATTCTCCTATCCTAGTCAACATAAAAAACACAGCAAAATATGCATTATAGTGATATTATACACACTCCAGACAACTAGGAACAGTGAAGGATGGACACTAAACCAAGAAGGTAGAATTTATAAAACATATTGTAATCAGTATAACCAATACAAGAATAAGGCAAAGGAATTCAATATTATCAATGACACCGAGGAGACAAAGACAATTTATAGATGACTAGAAAAAGGGTTGCTCCCAGTGGCAGCCAAGGTCATCATAGCTATGTCGTAGAACTATGCCACAGTGGACAGGGCACTTCGGTGTAAGAGTGACCACAACCTCTGGAATATAACTCTTTTGTATTCAAATCCGGTCCACTGTAGCACATCACTTCTGCATTTGGGATGGTTGGCACTAGGGTACTGTTCAGCTCCTCTAAACATGAACTGCTACCCTAAAATGTATACTCTAGCACAGAGTCATCTCAGATACAATTTGAAAATGGGGACACAAATACTGTAGACCAAAAGGGCAGGTAACCTCTGGCTTCACCATGCAGCTCCCTGGGGATGTATCTCTCCCAATGTACTGTTAGACATGTCGGCAGGCCTCATGGTAGTATCTTCTCGCAGCTGGTGGTAAGGAATACTGGTGATGTGGATGGATGATGTTTATCGATCAGGTCTCCAAGGTGATTAAAATACCAAGCTTTGGATTCTTCTAGGAAACTTGAATGTTCATTCAGTTTGGACAGAATGGATGGATGATGTTTATCGATCTTTTCTCCAAGGTGATTAAAATACCAAGCTTTAGATTCTTCTAGGAAACTTGAATGTTTCTTCAGTTTATACAGAAAAAAGCACAGAGGCAAAAAAAAAGCATCCTTCCATGATGCAGATTTGATAGAGAATAGTTCTGACACAAGCGTCTCGTTCTAAGAAGGAGGGTAAAGATTAATTTGCCCCAGGCGGTGGTATGCTTATAGGTCTTTTGGCAATCATTACCAATGAATCTTTCACCTACGATTATAGATTCAAAACTATAACGTTCCCAAGAGAATTAGAACATATAGGAGTACTTAACTCGACCCAAAGACCTATATTTACAAAAGATAGACTATATACCTATAGAGGCAGGTACATTTTTAAACTTAGTTTCATCTACATAGAGGTGACAGGATCTAGATGAGTCCAAGAAGAAGGGGTGGCTTGGACTGTTACGTGACAATGAGGCAGGAGAGCTGGCGAGAGACTGAGTTTCTTTCAGGTAGACTGTGATGAGAGTGACATTCTGACAAAAGGGCCTGCTACAAGATGATGATGATGATGATGAATGGAAATCAGGTCTATCTGAACCTATGTGGGTCCCCCAGCCCTACTGCCGGGGAGAGGGGGGGGGGGGGCAAGAAGAGAACACACCCACTGCCCCCCTCCCCCCAACAAGCTTGTCATAAAAGCTGACTTATTAGGGGTGTTTTCTTCGGCGTCAGAGTATATCTGCCTGAGAGGCAAGGAACTAACAGTCAGCATACAAATAAGCCAGATCTATATAATGGATGTGAACACAAAACACAAGTTCTGGAACAAGACCAAAGGTCAGAAGTGGACAAACAACCAGAAATTTCTACCTGAGTTTTCAGTCAGTGAATGCTAAGAAGAAGAAGAAGAAGAAGAAGAAAAAGAAGAGTATATGTTTTGTGTGGAATATAGGACTGAAACAACTTCAACAACAATATATGTTATGGGTGGAGTATGGGGCTGAAACATCTTCTCTAACATCAATAGAGGGTCATCGTGAATGACTGCCAGGATTTTAAACTGTTATTATAAAAGAAGTATTTAATGGATTTAGGTTTAAGTTTATACAACACATCAACATCATGGAACAAGGGTTGTAACCCATAAGCGCTCCATTCTACTTCCAACTCGAGCCTTAGTCCGAAGATATCAGCGCAGTGCACGAACTCTGTAGCACCGGCG